>LNAC01000167.1:89737-162907 GCA_002007465.1 Ailurus styani | reverse complement strand
AAAGTCACTCACTTCTATCTTCTGGTTTTTTTAATAACAGAATTCCAAAAAAGATTTTCTTTGAAGGGTTCACTAAACAAAAAAAATAAGAAGAAAAAGAGGCTAAAAACCACCACCTTCAAAAAAAATCAGACGTGGATTGAGGCTCAGACTATATAAGTCAAGACCTAATGTTTTTCATATTTCTTGTTTAAATTCATCTCTGTCAAGTTTATAAGACCTTATTTATAGCACTAAAAGGAGAAATAACATTTGAATGCAGAGATATCCAGGTAGAGTGAAAACATGGGTTTTGAGAAGTTTATTTATTCTCTGGTGCAGCTATAAGATTATTTATCTTACAATGTTTAATGGGATTATTTATGTAACAAGCTTCAAGTTAATGATGCATAACACAGAATACCAAAATAATGTAATGAACAACAGAAAAGCCCACTGTAAATGCTAGCTGCAGCTATGTTTTATGTTCGATAGACGAATATTCCATCCCACTTTAGTAGTTTCTTAGTAAAAATATCACCTTAAATAAGAAATTTCACCAAACTCACACTTAAGTAGCAATTTTAACTATTTTGACGATATAAAGAAAAAAAATGAGAGAGCAAGGTAATTGAAACCAGGGGTTGCTCTATACAGCAACATTCAGAAGACCATTCAGAACGCCAGGAAGGAGAATTCGATCTGCTGGTAAACACACTCGGGAGTGATAAGTAGAAATGGGAGTCTAAACAGACACCTTCAGCCATCCTCTGCACGATGGAGTTGGAATTATGGAATGGTATTCGACTGCAAGTCAGGTAAATACCTGAAAACTCTCAGCTCTGTAACTTCATAAGTTAGGTGAACCCAGAATCTTTAGAGCTGAACACATATAATTATGCCTAAGATCTAATGAGCTGAGAAGAAACCAACCTAATTTTCATCTCTTCTGGGAAGTCTTACATGAATCCTCTAAACCCCAGCACTGTTGGCCACCCCCAAACTCCTCTGGCATATGCTAGCCAAACCCTCATTCGGCACCCAGTATTATTAGTTATCTTTTTATAGTTATGTCCATTTTCCGCAAGCATACTGTAAGCCCCTAAAGGGTAAGTACCATGTCTCACTCCTCTCTATAAACCCTAAAGATCTTAGAATTTCACTAAGCATTTGCAGGTGCTAAGTAAATTTTTCTTGAATGTTTGCTTCATTTTAGATATGGTTTATATTACCACCCACTTATAATGTTGCTGGAGAGACAATTTGGTATGATCATGTCAGATACTCCATTCCTTTAAATACCAGTCAGGAGCCTAAGAGAGAAACTGGGTGGCCAGAGCAGGCTTTTTGGGAGCCACCTAACCATCTGATATAGTACCTCCCTGCACGTGTAGCCCCAAGAGCCCATCTTATTCCAGACCTAAGTCATGTTTCTCTTCCCATACTCAGCACCAAATTAGAAATCAGAAAACTTGGATTCAGGTCCTAGCCATGCCAGTGACACAGCAATTAATTTCATCTATTTGACTAGACTACCTGTAAGGTTCTTTGCTTCAACGATCAGTGATTCTGAGTCCAACTTCAGGCATTTACCTTTCATCTCAGAAATCCATGGAATGGCCCCTTCTCCCCACTACTAAAATTACCTGTCTTCCATTCTACACCCCATCATCATCATCATCATCATCATCGCACCCTGCTCCAAGACCATTTCTACTTCTGCAGCAAGGTTAACATTTGTCACAAAATCATGTTCACTTCTAATGATGACATGGTTAAATTTTTTGCCCGATCTTTACCTGTGTTCATTTAACAAACACATGTCACATGGCTGGTTGGATAATACAAGATAACATACACACCTGGGGAAACTTCTAATACAGTTCTGCTTTTCAGCAACAAAGATAAATAAAACCCCATAAGAGTTATTTATTTCATAACCGCTGAATACACAATTAGTTCAATCCACTATATGAAAGTGCTCAAGTATCATTAATTTCAAATAAATTTCAAATGGAAGAGGGGTACTAAAGGGAGAAAAGTACAAATCTCTTTCTATAACATCAGCTAATAGAAAAATATCACTGGAGTTGTCTTTGGACTTAATAAGTACTGAAAACTCTTATCATCCTACTATGTTTCAGCCCTCTGAATTGGCTCTCAGAATCTAAAATTTCACAGTGGAAAGAAAAGAAAGCTGGACGATCTGTGCATTCCAAAACATTGTACCCTTTTGCAATTTCCCTTCTACATTTATTACCCAGATCTTTAAACACTCAACTAGGAGCTAAACCAATTCAACTGCATGTATAAAATATAAAATTGGAAATGCCACAAAATCAACATGACCTTTAAAGTGTAACATTTTCCACAATCATTTACTTAATAGTAGAAAAACATTTTACAGTGTTTAAAGCATAGTCTTCATGTGTAATATTTTCAGCAAACATAAAAGCAAATACAGAACAAAGTACTTAAAAATCAACCACATATTTTAAACAAAAACTGGAATTAATTTTAAATCACCACTTTTTCTGCAGTAGTTACATTATCAAACATTCATAACCATACCGATATGCTTCACTTTTCAAATACAGAGCTCATGTAACCATCACCCAAACCCAGTCACTTCCTGCAATTGGTAAGGCCTACCGGTATGACTGATTTTCCCCCAATTTAGCCATATCAGTTTGCTTGAGAACTAAAATAAACCTTAGAACAAGGACCAAGATGAACAGCCCTCTCTGTAAGCCAACAGGACCACCTTGATTAATTCCAAGGCACTGATCTCAACATAATGTTTTCGAACCAACCAGACTCCTCAAAGATACTGAAAGCAAAGATAATTAGGTAGTCGATATTACCATAAAATCAAATTTTGTATAAGAGCAAATGTAGTCTTCTATCTTCAGATCCAATCATATATTTGTTAAAAGTAAAAGATATGCAAATGGGTGCTAATGGGATGGCAAACTTTCCCCAAGAGAGAATCACACTTAAGATAAATCACCACTCTCACAATTTTAATTCCATAAGTAGCAATCCTTGAGAATATATCTTTCCCCTTTGACTACTTTGATTAAGTAATTTCAGTAGAAGCTGATCAGAAAACACTTTTTCTCAGATTTTTTTTTTCTGCATCACTACTAGCAGGAGATTAAAATTAGCAAGACAAATGAAGTCAGAATCCACATCATCCCCATTTACTGCCTTTAACACCTGAAAATTAGGAAGAAAAAGAGATCAAGGAAACAAACAGAGAAATCTAATGCCTGGCTAAAGGACAAATTCTATCTTTAAAATTGAGTAAGTTTCTATCAGCTCTATGAATTCAGTTCTTTAGTGAAAAGGTTATATAGCATGCAGAGACGAAACAGTGCATATCAGCCAAGCAACTAAATTAGATACCTCACCTGTCACAGAGAAAATCAATAAGGCCAAATGAATTTATATTGTACACTGATTTATTTAGGGGAAAACTCTGAAATACAATATCTTTAGCTTTTTGTGTACTAAACATATTCTGCTCCATTAGCTGGAAGCAATATAAGAAAAGATGGCCTCTGTGGCAGAGGGCAAATAGGACTCGGTACAAGAGAGAAGCAGAACAAGATGAAAGAAAAGGAGTTGGGAAGGGGGAATTTTCCATTCGACATACATAAAAATAATGGTTTTTTACAGGGAAAGGAATGTAAGCGGCTGCCTTAAGAAGGAACCAGAGTCAGCTTTGGTGGAAACAAAACAGCAGGACTAAAGGAGCTCTGAAAGTGGTTTACGCCCCAAACAAAACAAGGGTGAGACACGCTTAAGTAGGAAAACTGTGAGTCAACATTCAAAGACAAGAATCTGACGTGATTCTTTCCCAGCACCACCTTATTCTCTTCTGCGGTGGTACGTTTCACCTTCCCTCTCTATAACTTCACTTGTGCTAGTCCTTCAGCCTAGAATTTCTTTCCAACCTCTCCACTCACTCAAATCTCACTCCATTTTGTGAAGTCACAGGCAATCTCCAACCTCTTACACTCCATCCTATAGCTCCCCAAAGCTTTGTTTATACCTCATTGTGGACACTTAGATTATATTCTGAATCACACCCATTTATTTCACATATTCATCTTCCCAGCACTACACCTCAGAGTTCTTATGTGGGGGGAGGGGGGAGATATGTTATCTTTTTTTAATTGTGGTGAAATACACATGACCTAAAATTTACCATATTAACCATTCTTAAGTGTATGGTTCAATGATGATAAGTATAGTCACATTGTTCTGCAACCAATCTTGAGAACTTTTCTATCTTATAAGACTGAAACTCTGTACCTATTAAACTCGTTATTCCTCCCTTCCCACCCCACTCCCCAACTTCTGGTAACCATCACTCTACTTTCTATGAATCTGACTGTTCTATGCAACCCATATAAATGGAATTAAATGGTATTTGTTTTCTTGTGACTAGCTTATTTCACTTAGCAAATGTCCTCAAGGATCATCCACGTTGTAGCATTTTAGAATTTCCTTCCCTTTTAAGGCTGAATAATATTCCACTATATGTATGTACCACAGTTTGTTTGTCCATTCATCCATCTGTGGACACTTGGGTTGTTTCCACCTTTTGGCTACTGGGATTAATGCTGCTATGAACATGGGTCTTTGAGACTCTGCTTTCTTTTTTTTTTTTTTTTTAAGATTTATTTATTTACTTATTTGCTTGAGAGACAGAGAGCACAAGCAGGAAAGAGAGAGGGAGAGAGAATCTCAAGCAGACTCTGTGCTGAGTGTGGAGCTCAACCCGGGGCTCGATCCCAGGACCCTGAGATCATGACCTAACCAAAACTGAGTGGTGGTCACTTAACCATCTGTGCTACCCAGGCAACCCTGCTTTCAATCCTTTTGATGTATTTGCAAGACTGGAACTGCTGGATCCTATGAAAGGTCTATTTTCAATTTTTGAGGAATTGCTATACTATTTTCCATAGTAGCTACACCATTTTACATTCTCATGAAGAATGCACAAGGGTTACAATTTCTCCACCTCTTCACCAATACTTCTCACTTTCTATTTTTTTAATAGCAGTTAGACTAATGAGTGTGAATTCATAGTGTCTCATTGTGGTTTTCATTTGCATTTTCCTAATGATTAGTGACACTGGGCACCTTATCATGTTCTTATCAGCCATTTATATATCTTCTTTGGAGAAATCTCTACTTAAGTCTTTGCTCATTTTTTAATTGGGTTATTTTGTTGATATTGTTGTTGAGTTATAGGAGTTTTTATGTACTCTGAATATTAACCCCTTATTAAATAACCCCTTATCAAATGAACCATTGAGGTTTTTCTTAATTTACCTTTCTATTCCCTAATTTTCCAGAGTATATTATATATAACATAGAAATACCTTTTGAGTTAAAGTGTTTCTTCCTTTTAAAAATTTTTTTGTATAATATAAAATTCAAAATATCCAAAAAGGAGTATACAATTTAAAATAAGACACCCTCCCATCCCTGTTCTTTTGCCACTCCCTGGAGGCATTTTCCTCTTTCTAATAATTCCCTCCAGAATTTTATGCATATACAAGAAATATGTGTCTTAATTTAGTCTCCTTCAAAATATTAACCACTATTATCCACTGTTCTGCACCTTTATCTTCTTACTTAACAATTATTCCATTTCAGCATAAACGCCTTATTCTTTTTAACATCTACTACATATTCTACTATATGTACTATAGGCCCCATAATTTGTTTATCCAATCCTCCAAGAATGGGTACTTCAGTTGTTTTAGATTCCTACAAAGACTATCTCTAAATATATATTATTTCATCCAAGTACAAGACCTGCAGAATAAATTCTAATAAGAAATCAAGTGATATGTGTATTTTAAGTTTTGATAACTAGTTCCCAATCGGTCTCAATGAAACCTGCAAAAATCCATACTCCCATTAGTAATGATGACCCTGCCTATTTCTTTATACCCTCAAGAGCACGCCGTGTTGGCAAATTTTTTTGTTTCTTTGACAGTCTGACAGACTACTAAGTTGAATATTTGGGTCATTCACAATCTAAGCTCAACCTACATATTCCATGGCCTTTTACTGTAGTCAAATAGTTTCTCGTTGGCTCTAAATTTAGGAAGAAGGTATTTCCTCTATGTCTTTGTTCAAACCATATCTTTTATGTTGAATGTTCTTTCTTCCTTCAAAGATTAGTTACAGATGATCTCTGCTCTTTCCACAAACACAAAACACCACATTGATTCAACAACAATTAGTGTAAGTCTCCTATATTATATAAAAGTAAATAAATTTTGTGCTATGAGAGATCAGAGCAAGGTTAAGTCAACCTAGAATGGACAACAGCCTCAATAACTTAAAGCAACAGCCATACCTCGTTTTACTGTGCTCTTTATCATGCTTCAAAGATATTGCTTTTTTTTTTTTTTTTTTTTACAGATTGAAGGTTTGTAGCAACCTTCCATCAGGCAAGTCTATCAGTGTCATTTTTTCAACAGCATTTGCTCACTTCACATCTCTGTGTCACATTTTGGTAATTCTCACAGTATTTCAAACATTTTCATTATTATTATATTTGTTATGGTGAACTGTGATCAGTGATCCCTGATGTTACTTCTGTAATTGTTTTGGAGCACGACAAACCATGCCCAGAAAAGACAGTGAACTTAATCAATAAATGTGTGTGTTCTGACTGCAGATGTTATGGAAATAGCACTTTGCCATGTGTTTGGCCATATAGTATATTTTGAAGATAAAAAAGAACTCTAAATTAGTAGAGACACAAAAAATAAAGTTGCTATGTAATAAAGATGTTAATAAAAAAGGACATGCCTATTAGAGTTTTATCTTGAACTAAACAACATTGAGCATTCTCAAACTCAGAAGTGTACAGTTTTCTGTAACCATAATGCATTAGTGTCACTGATCATTCCTCTAAGTATTTTAAACTAGAAGGACACTTTGAAACTAGAATTGTATTTACTATATCACTGGCCTCAAGATTTCAACTTCACAAGACTATCTGTATTCTCTTCCCCCAAAAGCTTTCTACCTAACTCTGCCTTGCCCTCATAGCTTCAGTCATATAAAGACTGGTCACAAGAACTTTAGAATCTAGGCTTTTCTTACCGTAAAGAGTAAATAATGTGTCTCTGACTCTATACAGAAGGTGGCAATATAATTCGTGCTTTTGGAGAGAGGACTAACATCTCAAACTAACAACTAGGTAATAAACATGATTAGGAGTCAAGCTCACACACCGAATATCCCAAAGTATATACCTTTTATAATAAGATACAAGGTGGCTTGGGCGCCTGGTTGGGTCAGTGGGTTGAGCCTCTGCCTTTGGCTCAGGTCATGATCTCAGGGTCTTGGGATCAAGCCCCGCATCGGGCTTTCCACTCAGTGGAGGGCCTGCTTCCTCCTCTCTCTCTGCCTGCCTCTCTGCCTACTTGTGATCTCTCTCTGTGTCAAATAAATAAATAAAAATCTTTTAAAAAAATACAAGATGTAATAACTAAGTACAACTCATTAAATGATTAATTCCTCACATTTCTTTATAACAAGTTAAAATTTACATAGGATTTTGGGTTGTTTGGATGGTATAATCAGTTAAGCATCTGACTCTTGATTTCAGCTCAGGTCACGATCTCAGGGTTGTGAGATTGAGCCCCACACCCAGCACGGAGCCTGTTTAAGATTCTCTTTCTCTCTCTCTCTCTCCCTCTTCCTTTGCCCATTCCCCCACTCTCTCTCTCTTCCACTCTCTCTAAAAAAAAAAATGTACATAGGATTTTAACAATTAGCTCTTATAGTACTCAAAAATAACCTATAAAGTACATGTTATCTCCACTTTTCAAAAAAAATGAAGTGGCACCTGGATGAGTCAGTCAATTAAGTGTCCACCATCGGCTCAAGTCATGTTCCCAAAGTCCTGGGATTGAGCCCCGCATAGCATCAGGCTCCCTGCTCAGTGGGGAACCTGCTTCTCCCTCTCCCTCTGCTGTTCCCCCTGCTTGTGCTTGCTCTCTCTCTCTCTGTCAAATAAATACATAAAATCTTTTTTAAAAAATGAAATTCAAGGCACCTGGGTGGCTCAGTCATTAAGCATCTGCCTTCGGCTCAGGTCATGATCCCAGGGTCCTGGGATCGAGCCCCGCATCGGGCTCCCTGCTTGGTGGGAAGCCTGCTTCTCCCTCTCCCACTCCCCCTGCTTGTGTTCCCTTTCTCGCTGTGTCTCTCTCTGTCAAATAAATAAAATCTTTAAATAAATAAAAATGAAATTCAGAGACAAAAAATTCATTCACATTGCTGATAGGGCTAGCACTTGAATAAAACCACATTCTTTTCACCACTTTAAAGTCTAGAAATTTATATTTAATGTCTCTTTTTCTTAGTTTTAAAACAAAGGTTTTAATGAAATGTTTAAAATATTAATATCATGCAGTCATATACACGTCTCAAACTATTAATCTCAAACTTAAACTATTACTGTCATAACTCAAGTGTTCAGACTATAGAACTTCTCTTACACATGAGAAATAGACTCATAAAAAAGCTAATTGGTTTATGAAGTGCCTCAAACTATCCTTATATGATACTAAATAGTTATTATTAAACAAAACTAATTACTTAGTATTTGAATCTGACACTAATAAAACTCTTATTAAACAAATAAGCTCTTACAAAAACAACAAAATGCTTTATAAATCATCTGCTAAACCAGGCAAACTAAAATTTAAGGAAATAAGGCTCCATATGTATGATTCCAACTACAAGACATTCTGGAAAAGGCAAAACCATGGAGACAGTAAAAAGATCTATGGTTTTCAGGGGTTAGCGGGGAGAGACAGATGAATAGGCAGAACATGGTGGACTTGGGACAGTGAAACTACTACATGATACTGTAACTGTGGACATATGTTATTACCTGTTTGTTCGAATGTACAATAGAATATACAATACAAAGAGTGAACCCTCACGTAAACTATGAACTTTAGGTGATGATGCTGTGTCGATGTAGGCTCCTCAGTTGTAATAAATGTATCATTCTGGTAAGAACTGTTGGTAATGGGAGAAGCGATGCATGTATGAAGGTAGGAGTATACAGGAAATATCTGTACCTTCCATTCATTTTGCTGTAAACCTAAAACGGGGCTAAAAAAACCAAAATCTATTTTTAAGAATTAAGACAAACTGTGGCAACTCCAATCTTTTCCTGCAACAGGTTGCTCTATAGGTCCACTATTATCTACTTAGCAAAGAACCTTTGACCATCAACCCTAACCTTCAGCTGAACTCTTCTTCATATACTCAGTGCTTGTCACAATGCCTGCTCTGCCCCCTTGTAGCCGGCTCATCCTCGAACATGACATTGGTAGACTAAGTCCAAAGATGGGGAGAAAATTTGGTACAGACAACCGACAGAGAAGGCAGGTAATGGAGAAGGAAGTAAAGAATTCCTAAAGAGAGGGCGCTTAGGCGGCTCGGTGGGTTAAAGCCTCTGCCTTAGGCTCAGGTCATGATCTCAGGGTCCTGGGATTGAGCCCCGCACCACCGGGCTCTCTGCTCAGCGGGGAGCCTGCTTTCTCCTCTCTCTCTGCCTGCCTCTCTGCCTCCTTGTGATCTCTCTCTCTGTCAAATAAATAAATGAAATCTTAAAAAATAAAAAAGTGTTACCGTCTGTTTATATTTAAAAAAAAAAAAAAGAATTCCTAAAGGGGGAAATCAGCAGGAAAAGCCACATGAGAGCAGAAAGCAGAAAAGAACCCTGAGATACTCTGAATTTATTAGTCTACATAATGTGAAAACCATATGAAATTAAATTATCCTAAAATGTAAAAGATCATATTACAAAACATTTCCCTTCTTTTTAAAAAAAAAAGGCTTTGCTGTACATGATTCTAAAAGTAGAACACTAGAACTTGAAAATGTGTTTACAATGTGTCCTCCAGCTACAAGCAAGATGATTTTTCAAAAGCTGACCATAAATGCTACAAATATTTTTCCAAAAAAAAAAAGATATATAGAACGGTGTGTGTCAAAGTGCCATGACAAAGACCCAGCTCTCAAAATAAACTTTTGGATAAAACTGCAAAGATTAAATTCTTATGATTTATTACATGGAAGGAAGATGTACACTTTTATCTTCTGGGCATTCTTTATCTAAAAGTCAAAGCCTTGGTATGAGTCACCAAACTGGGCGGGCGTACAATGTGATTCTGAAACACTCATATAGGAATGACTGAGGAGTGTGGTGCTTGCTTGCTTTGGTCATCAATGAGAATAGGCTAAGCACCTGGCAGATCCAAATATGTGAGCCATTTAGGAGAGGCTAAAGGCTATAGAAGCAAATCAGGGACCCACTGGAGAGGCTTAGAGATGGTTGTGGAAGGAGTCATCACCTCCATCAATACCACCTGAGCAAATAATGACCGTCTGCACCTCAAATTTCAAGGGAGGCATAAAGACTGGAGTTGTGCTTGTGATCCAATTCAGTTCAGCTAGTAGCAATGAAACACCAATGAAGTACTAAGCATTAAGTTAAAGGTGCCATAAGACAATGAAGAGTAAGATGTAGCTCCTAATCTAAAAAAGTTTCCAATCCAACATAGGGTGAGACATGTCCACAAATGACTATAACCAAGGCAAAGTAGAGCAAATGCCAAGAAAGACATACAAAAACAGACAGAGATTTCATCAAGGAGATAGACTGTCTTGGATAAAACCTATCATTAGGGGTGCCTGGGTGGCTCAGTCAGTTAAGCTGTTGCCTTCGGCTCAGGTCATGATCTCGGGGTCCTGGAATCAAGCCCCGCATTGTGCTCCAGCTGGGCTGGGAGGCTGCCTCTCCCTCTCCCTCTGCTTTCTGCTGTCTACTTGTGCTCTCTCTGTCAAACAAATAAATAAAATCTTTAAAAAAATTTTTTAGGGCACCTGGGTGGCTCAGTGGGTTAAAGCCTCTGCTTTCGGCTCAGGTCATGATCTCAGCATCCTGGGATCGAGGCCCACATCGGGCTCCCTGCTCAGTGGGGAGCCTGCTTCCTCCTCTCTGCCTGCCTCTCTGCCTACTTGTGATCTCTCTCTCTGTGTCAAATAAATAAATAATTTTTAAAAAAATTTTTTTTAAAAACCTACAGTCACTCAGTTTGACCAACAGGGTCTTGCTATGGTTACTGTTCTTGCTCATAATTTTCTCCCACTAGATTTACTACTTCTATACTAGAAGACGTGAAAAACTTGTCCAAAGGATAATTTATCTGCTGCTTTAATGTTTCACAAATGATTTTCCATAAATCCTTCATTGAAACTTGAAGCTATGCTATGCTGGGTAGAGGATGATCTTGCCAGGCAGCCAACCCCTCAAGATGGTCCCCAACAATACATGCTTCATATCCTGTGTCTCACTCTGAATCAGGGCTGGCCCGTGAGACCAATAAGACATCAAAAATGGTGGTGTGACTTCCAAGGATAGGTCATAAAAGGCACTACAGTTTCCACATTGGTCTCCTGTATTTCATTCTGGGGAAGCCGGCTCCCATATCCTATCAGGTAGGGGCAGCCCCATTGACAGTCCCTTATGGAAAAGAACCAAACTGCCAACACCAACTTGCCAGCCATGTGATAGGCACTTTGGAAGGGAACTTTTCAGTCCCAGGCACGTCCTCCAGTAATTGCACCTCCTGCTGGCATCTGACAGCAACCACATGAGATCCTGAGTCAGAACCACCCTAATTACTGACCCACTGCAAACATGATATAATAAATGATTATTGTTGGAACGCCTGGGTGGCTCAGTCAATAAGCATCTGCCTTCGGCTCAGGCAGATCCTGAGGGTCCTAGGATCTAGCACCACATCGGGCTCCCTGCTTAGTAGGAGGCCTGCTTCTCCCTCTCCCACTCCGCCTGCTTGTGTTCCTTCTCTCACTGTCTGTCTCTCTGTGTCAAATAAATAAATAAGTAAATAAATAAAATCTTTTTAAAAAATTGATTATTGTTGTTTTCAGTCATTGAGGTTTTGATTATGTTACAAAGCAACAGAGAACTAATGCATGTGAGGCTCAGAGAGACTAACTTATCTACGACCATTTAGGAGTGGGCAGGGAAACCCGGTCTGGAATCCAATCTATAGGCTTTAGATTCAGTCTTCTTGCCATTAAACAATACTACTTCTCAAGTAAAATAAGTCATAATACCATAAGGATGATCATTTCAATGTGATTATACCACCAGTGCTAATACACCAGGTATCCCACATTAAAAAAAAAAAAGACACAGCACTTGTCCCTATATAGTTGACAGACATGAAGAGGCCAGCAATATAATTGAATTTATGGTATTCCATGGTACTTTGTGGGGTTTTTACTGTCTTCTGGAAGATTTCTGGGTTTTTTTAATGTACAGATTTTTAAAATAAAAACCTATTTAGAACATTTAATACTCAACAACCACATTACTGACCTTGAAAATATTTATATATATACTTTATAATCTTAATCAACAAACATCTGTATAATTTTAAACAGAATTAATATGTCAGACAAGAAATGCTCAATAGCTGATTATTTAAGGATTTGCATTTTTGCTTTAGGTCTTCAACATTTTAGCATTACACAAATGTAGTAAAATAGAACATCAAAATGTTCATGATTAGCCTGTCTACTCAGGAAAAAGTTAACAGAATATTGCATTGTTACAACCACATCTGCATGTAATGTCCCTTGATATAATCACCTGTTTTGACCCACAGAATCCTACAAGGTGGGACAGGTTTACTACCATTCCCATTTTCCAAAGGATGATGGGGCTTAGAGAAGTCTAAGTAACTTAACTGAGGACACACTATTAAAAAGAATCACAAAAATCCAACCTGTACTTAAAAAAAATTTAAGAAAATAAAAACCCAACCTATAACTTTTTAGCTCCAAGTCCCAGACTTTTCTTCGGCACCATATTTTAACCCAGTGGTTCTCTACTCAGGCTGCCATTAGAACACCTGGGGACATTTTGAAAAATATCAGTACCTGAACATCATCCCCAGAGATTCTGATTTAATTGCTCTGGTCTATTTTAGCCATCTAGCGTAACATAAACCAGTGGTGGTAAATTCACAGAAAGCTTAGACTACAAAAGAAAAAACAACAGATATCTCTACATGTAAGCTGAAATATCTTTATCCCCCAAAGGTCCCTGAAAGACACAGATAACTTGCAATAAGCCAAGGAGGAAGAGGAGATGAAAAACTCGAACCCATTGAAAAACTCGAGCCACCAAAGAGTATTTTATTCCTTCAATCCCACTCCTTGAACCTCAATATCCCATGCCTTAACTCCACTTCAAGTTCTAGCTCAAGTGTTGCCACCTCTATGAAGTCTTCAGGATCACACAGAAGAAGGGCCATTTTTTGCATCCATCTTACTTTGAACCTCTATAACAGCATGTACTGCATAAGTCATTTACCTACACATCCATTTCTCTCACTGACCTGAGGAGTCCTTCAGGACAGGATCCCTATCTCATTCATCCCTCCCATCTTATCTATCTTTCCATCTTATATAGCCTTGAAGATAGCAGATACTAATAACTGTTGCTAAATCAATTTTTTGTTTGGCATAGTTAATTTCCCCTTAGCCTCCTAGTACACACTCCTTTGAAATTTTTCAGTTTTGAATAAAAGGGGAGTTTTTTTCCCCCACAAGTGGATTAGGTAAGAGAATAATGTATGCAAAAAGGCCAGATGTGGGGAGAGCAAGTTAGCAGTGGAAATCTAGGCCAGGAAAAAAAGGGTCAATATGATATTAAAGGGTGGGGTCAGGTATGCATTTTGTTTCAAAGGGAAGATCAGGCAAAGACAGTGACAATCTGATTTTTATCCACATGAAACATGACAAAGAACAGTTTGATTACAAGCAACCACCTTTTCAACACCTCCCTGTCTATGGGACTCCTTCCTCTCAGCATACATACGTGCTCTCTCCCCCCTCAAAAAAAGAAGTCTGCTACAGTGGTTCTCATCCTCAGGCATGTGTTAGAATCCCTGTGTGAGCTCTGAAAATCCTGGATTGAAGACCAATGAAGTCAAAATCTCTGAGGAGGGGCCCAGGCACACCTACTCTCTCCTCTCTTTCTCCCTTCCTACTCCTTCCTCTACCCATGCACTGTAGTCTCTGCCCCCACCAGTCCAATGGAACCACTGACTTCTAACAGGCACTTTATAATCTTCATTGTACTTGATGATTTGTACTTGATGATTCGAACTTAACTGGGTTCTACTTTGTGAAACTCTACAAATGAGCCTGAAAAGTTATACTTTCTCTTTCCTGCCAGCCTCTCTGGCCACTCCTCTTCAGCATCGGTATATCTTTGTCTTGGTTTGTCCTTAAAATGTCAATATTCTCCAGGGCTTACTTTGAGCCCTTTTCTCTTCTCTTTCTATGCAGTTCCTCTAAGCCTTTTGTCTTTACCCACACCTTCAACTACTCTCCATATAGTAATCAATCAGAAATCTGCATCTCCAGCCTCCACATCCTTTGTGATGCTCCAAGACCTCATATCCAACCACCTCCTAGACAGCCCCAACTCGCCAAGGATGTGCCCTGCAAGCAATTTAATCACATGTCCCAACCTGAACTCATCAGCTGCCCCTCAGACCTGCTTCCTCTTCACTCTTCCCTCTCACTACCCAAAAACCTGGCAGCTATTGCAGCATCCTAACTCTCCCATTCCTGTTACATTCAGTCAGAAAGACCAGCCAATTTTCCCTCCTCCTAAATATTTTTCCTAAAAATTCTCATTTCTAAGTATCCCCACTACTTCCAGCCTTGTCTCAGCTCTCAGGTTCCCATCATCCATACTAATGCACTGTCTGCTCGAGCCTCCAGTCTTGCCTCCTCACCTGGTGCCTCACTCCACCCCCAATCTACCCACACTGCTTTCACGGTGACCTTTCATGTCGCTCACAATGCTGCACATGGCATAGGAAGTGTGCCCTGACTTAGCTATCTGGTTTCATCTCCTTTCACTCCTGACTTTGCCCTTCGCACGCCAATATAACTGACCTACATATAACTCCCTGAACACACCAGGCCCTCATAATGCCATACAACTAACTACTCATGCCATTAGGCCTGCGTGGAAATGCTGTTTGCCGCTTGTCAACCTGCTCACTTCTACACAGCTTTCAAGATTCAGTTCAAACACAACCACTGCTAAAATCCTCCCCTGGCATTTCCATCAGGGATCAAGAGCTCCTGCTAGCCTCCCTTTGCACTTACATCTCCGTTAGGGGAAATAGCACACAGTATTTGAATTGTTGGTCAAGATGTCTGTTGGCCTACTAGACCATAAGATCCTTGATCAAGGACAGAGACTTCACCTTTATATCTTCAGCACGATTTCAAGCACATAGCATATAGTTTAAAAGAAAAAAATGAATTAATGAACTGTAGGCCAACGAAAGGACAAGAAAATCAACTGGACTTCAAGTATATAAGAAGTCCAGATCTTAAGGAAGTATGGACATCTATTATTAAGTCCCACCTATTAAAAAGATAGAAATAAATGATTACTCAGGTATTATCAAGGTAACAAAAAAAAAAGAACTTATCAATAGGCTAAGCAGGCAATAAGGAGGTAAGACTCTCCAATAGAGCTGCTGACAAAAGATCAACAGGAAAGCCAGAGATAAAGGTGGTTCTTTCTACTAGTCAAGTAATTAATTCATTGGCCTAAGTCCATGGGCTGATCAAAAGATTGGCAACTTCCTCTGTCAGTTCACCACTCCTCCCCTTTGTCATTATTCTCCATAGCCTTTTCCCAGCCCCCACTACTAAATCCCAGATTCCAGGGGTAATTTCCTTCTGCTGGAGTCACAGGTCCTACCAGTGGATTAGTCTGAGATATAATAAGGCAGGGGCTAGGGGGTTGGCCATCTTTGTTCTTGTGGCCAGGACCCAGAAGAAAGAAATGAAACTACTATTTACTGAGGGCCAGTTTTGTACTAGATGTTATGCTACTTTACAAACACTCACTAAATCTGAGTAACTATGAGTAATTATCCCATTTCACAGATGAAGAATTTGTATCCAAGATCACAGCTAAGTAGTCACAGTGCCTACCTAAAAACCCAGAGATAACAGCCTCTAGAGTATTTCTATACCCCTGACTACCTCAAAATGAAGAGAGATGTGGTCTAGCTATTCTAGGTTGGACCTCAGAATATATCCCTCTCCAGAACACTATTATAACTGTTGGCTAAAGTCTATAGTATACCACTAATACATAATGAGCATACAGTGAGTTAAAATAGGTTTGGTGGGGCACCTGGGGGGCTCAGTCATTTAAGCGTCCAACTCTTGATCTCAGCTCAGGTCTTGATCTCAGGGTAGTTTTTTTAAAAACAAATAATATAAATTAAATAAAATAGCTTTGGGGTCCTGATATGGAAATCTAAATATTATTTGTTATTTTATTCCTGTTAGTACATTGTTCAACATTACAAACAAAAATGGACCTGAAAATGAATTTCTGGAATACAATGGGCTCCTAAGCAAGGCATTTCTTTAAGAATATTTTTCTTCCACAAAAAAACACCAAGGATAGAAACTATTTTACCTTGTTAACTTCTAAGAACAATGACACTAGAAGACACCTGTGGGAAGCATGCTTATCTGACCAGGTACTCGTTTACAATGTGCTGTCATTTGAATAAAACATCACACTAAACCCTACAGACCCAGAGCTTATGATAGAATGCCACAAACTACAGGAGTACAGCTGATATGCCTATAATCTACTGACAAAATGTACTCCTTAGTAAAGTGAAACCAGATGTCTGGTGTAAAAATCTGATGTCTGTGGACTTGTCTTTCTTGGCTTCCAGAGCTGTATTAGATACACTAAATACACAGCTTAGCTGTATATTAAAACCCACAACTTGGCAAAATCATGACAGTTTGGACATGAAGCATCAGCATTTTTATTGTAATTCTTATAAACCAAAGACATTTCTGAAATAGAAATCCTAAATTTAAGCACTCGGCTAAATGCGGTACTATGTCTTTCCCACGTTAGGAACAGTGTCAGAGCTTTTTAAACACATTTATAGAAACTCCTTTCCTTCATTTTTCAATCTGACACTCTTTAGACATGGCTGTGGAATGATTTCATGGGGGGAAGGGGAGAGAGGGGATTCAAACCACATCAGGTGTCAGTCCTTGTCCCAGAAATTTGAGGATCAGATTTCACAGGTGATCACTGTGAAAATGCAAACACCCACCTGCAGGAACGAAAGTATGAGATACCTTTTTTCAATTGCAAAGATCATTAAGAATGTGAGAGGTGCCCAGACGAAAAGGGAGGGAAATTTAGTATCTACATGCCAGATGCTGTTTCCTGTACACTTTCTAATATACTCATTGTTCTGTTTTAACAGGTGAGAAGTTAGAGAGCAAAATTTTAACTGGCACAAACTCGCAGAGCTAATGAGATAAGAGCCAGGACTGGCGCTCATGTCTAAAAGACTCTAAAAGACATGTCACTTCTACATGAGGACTGGGGGTACAACAAAGAGTGGTGGTACATAGCCAAGAATATAGAGGTAAAAGACAGAAATTTACAGTTTTGCCAAACAGTAACATATAATCATGAAACAAAATTGAAGAAAGAAACAAAAATAGTTGAGAGGGCTCCTCTAAGAGTAGGTTCCTAACAGACTCACTTTATACCTTTTATATCCCTGTAAGACTCATTTTTAAATAACTTTTTAAAATCTTATATATCTTTTGTAACCAGAAAGTTATCTTAAATAAACAATGAGGTTAAATGTACAGAAACTCATACAACAGTCTATTTATTTTCTAATAAATACTCTTGTATTTATTAGAACAGTCTAATATTTATTTTCTTAAGTGCATCATCCTTAACACTCCATGTTTTCTCATCTTATGTCATCTTTATGGAACAAAATATTATCCTCATCTAATTTTTATACTGGTACAATACATTTAATACACTGCAAAATAACTATAACACTATAATGGCGCTCCAACTGCTCTTAAGGGTTAACCTGCCTCAAGCTTATGCACTCTTTGCTTGCTGACCTAAGTCCCTTGGTCTGTAGCCAAACTAACCTACTTGCTTTGAGATTTGCAAACCACTGGCCTTGAGGAGTGAAGGACCAAACTTTCCCAGAAGATAACGCCTAATCACATTTGAAAACAGCTGCTGCTGATGCCAGCAAGTCTGTTCAGGATCATGCGGACATACCAATAACCACCTGGGCCCCAACTTCTCCTGCATATAGCGCCCCCTGCCCCATTTTTCATGCCTTCCCCTTTAAAACTCTCCAGCTTCACCTGGACTGGGAAGGTGGTCTTAGGGACATTAGTCCACCATCCTCCCAGGTTGCCAGTTTCCTAAATAAAACAATCTTTTCTTTCCCACTTGTCTCTCACCCGTCTCTCAAGTATTGATTTTCAAGCTGCCAGCAGCCAAACCTGAGTTCGAAACTGATTCTCTGTCCAGTAACAACACTATTCTAAAACAGGACACAAACCACCATGGTCAGTAATCCTTTAAAGTTTATCACTGAAAGTAGTAGAAGGCAGCAAAATAGCACTGTCCTCCCACAACACTGTATAGACCTGCACATGAGTAAGATCAATAACATAGGGAAGGTCTTGTACATTAACACTTAAGTATCTACAATACTTAATCTTAAGTATTCTTCAATACTTAATCTACAGAAAACTGGTGAAAGGCCTGCTCCAAATGGCTATCTCCAAACCCAATCTCATCATTTTACCGTCCTACTTATGTATCAGTGTTCCACACTTCGGTGAAAAAAGAATAAATAACTACTGAATCAATGGATGAACCCATCATCAATAAACAACTATTTTCTCATTTTTCATAAATTATAGAGTTATACCTATCACTTGAGTCCAGATAAATAAGACAGGTTCAGGGAACAGGCAGCCCATGTCAAGTTGACACGGAGGGCAATTCTAGCCTTCCTTTGTAATCCAAGAATGGTTTGCTACATTCTTGCTTGTGGCTAACCTGAATTTTAGCTAATTTAAAATGTTTGTTTATATGGGACACATAGGATGCATAAAGTATTCCCAACCTTCTAAGAGGGGCTGTGTTTCATTTCACCAGTAAGAAGGTAGAAGGAGTGGTATATTGGAGAAGTGATGAAAAATTTGCACAGAAGAATTGTTGAAAAAGATCACACTGAAAATCACAGCAAACCCCCAAGGGCTTCAGTGTGCTATTTGGCTACTTTTCAGAAGTGAATAGAATATTTGTGAGGGGTATCAAAGTGAAAGTCAAGAGTAAAAGGCCCAGCCTGGAAATGTCACCCCCCACACTGAAAAACAAAAACAAACAAAAAACCTTCCTCTATGAGCTTGTGAGAAGATCCCGAAAGAATTTCAACAGTTATCATATTGCTAATTAACTTCACCCTTTGGCATTCTAAAGAATTTTTACAGGAGTCTCTTTTTAAAATGTAAAGATCTGTGAGTGGGGTTCCTGTCAATAATCAAGCAGGACCATGATCCTTCAATACTACAGTCTCTGGGATTAACCAAAGTTAATTTAGAGGTAGGCATGTACTGGCGACTGCAGGACCCACGTTCCAAAGACGGGAAGGGTAAAGACAGCTTTCTGTCAGGTCAAATGGCTAAAAGGGATCTTTGCCAAGTTGTCAAACTCCCAGCCAGCTCTAGACTCAAGGCCTGAAAAAACTCTTGGGTTTGGAGCCTGTGACCCCTGAAGGTGGGCCTCAGGTTCCTGATGAAATGGAAGAATCTGGCCCCTAAATCCCCCAGGGACAGTCCTGGATTTCGATTTTCTCTCCTTGGCTCTTTCTTTCTAGAGCCCTAGCTCCTTCCACCCCTGATCATTCCTTACTTACCCTTTCTCCCGTTCTTCCTCGGTGAGAAGGGGTAAGTGGTTATTTTGTGCCCTCGCCCAATTTGGCCAAAACCCTAAAAGTAAAAATGACAGAGACAGACAAGTGTTTTAAAATCCTGATGTTCAAGCCTCAGAACTCCCACCACAAGCCCAACAGTTCAAGGCAGAGGACAGCGCGTCCCCACAGCGCTCCCTCACGGCCAGGGCTTGGAGCCGGAGTTGTCCCCTTAGAGGAGGACGAGGAGAGGACGCGGTCTCAGGGTGCCCACTTGGCGGGGAAGAGCGAGCCGCCTCCCGGCTAGGTGTCGCCGCGGTCCGGCGCCGGTTTGCAACCGCAGTTAGCCAGAGGAGGAGGCGGCAGCGTCGGCCGCCGCGCGGGGCCTCAGATAAACACGCGCACGCACACATGCTCGCGACACCGGGGGACTCGCGGCCGAGCAGCCCTTAGCCTCCCAGCAATTCCCGCCCCGCCTGGAGCCGACTCCCCCGGAAGGGTCCCAAGCCCAGCGGTCCGCCACATGCCAGCGGCTGAGCACCCACCCAACCCCCTCCAGCCTCTCAGAAACCCCCGAACCTCCGCCCGGCTCCCGCCCTCCGCACCCGCGGCGCAGCTCAGCCCAGGGGAAGTCCCCACGCTAGCCCCGCCCTCCGCCACCGGAAAGCTCCGCCTCCATTCCCCAGCGCGCGGGAGCCGCGCGAAGCTCCGCCCCCAGCGGAAAGCCGGCACCGCCCCCTCCCCCCGCCACCCCGGAGCCCGCCTGGGTTAGTCTCAAAACCCGTCGTGGATTGCAACGGATCAAAAAGACCGTTCATTCAGCAAGCAATAACTGAACACTTACTCTAAGGTCTGCACCGTACTAATGGCAGAGAGGACAAGAGAGAGCTGAAACTCTGTGAAACTGTGTCTTCAGCTCCTCCCTTATATAGAGGTCAGGAGATGGAGACCCCAGGAGTTGCTTGGAGTGCACAGTTAGAGTGGCAAAGAGCCTTTCCTTTATTGCGTTTTTTCTCCTAAAGTGTCAAAAAACTATTTCAATTTTGCTTTCTCTAGGCAAGCCAAAAGGAATAATCAAGAACAGGGGGGTTACTTTGGAAAAGCTGGAATTTCATACCTAAGCTTTTATCTTCAAGTGGTACAAACTTACAGGGTTATAACAACCTACAAACAAAATGGAACCTAAACCTACCAAATAGATATAAATACTTATTCTCTCTTTTATCCCTCCTCCAATTATATCCCTCATTATTTCTGTCTTTATCTTACGAATGCTGGCAAACTACTCTGCGCATTTTCAAATCATTTAATACAAATGTTAGTACCAGATGCTCTGGTACTTTTGCTCAAAGTTAATTCTAAAGGTTTAAGAACCTACTCTGAGACTCAAACGACTTGATAACTAGAACTCCTAGCATCTCCTGAGAATAAAGTTGCTTTCCTGCAACGAGGGTATGTGCCAGTTTTGTAGTTTTTCTCATTCATCACTGAAATAATTACTGTAGGCCAAGTTCTTCTCTGCCATGGCTTAAGGATTTAATTCCATGAGCACTTAGCTGTGAGGACCACCACCATTAAATAACACTGGCGACCTGTCTGTAAATTCCACTGGACTCTATTGGCATTGTGAAAATTAATAAAGGGAAACCTCACTAAAGTGAAGTTGGGAGGCTACAACTGTACCACCCACTCCACATCAATTACAGATCCCAACATAGCAATCCTCAACAGGAAAGAATCATCAATGACAGTCTTTAACAGGGAAAGATGTACACTTCATCTCCTACAAGAAATGAGGAACCCAGCCAGTCAGAAACCATCATCATTCTATACTCTTCTCCAATGGGCTTACGTTGAAAACAACACCTCCTGACTTCCTCCTTCTCCACAAAATGTCAATCCTCTTCTTTGTTTTTTGCATTTGCCTGTGGATTTGCCCTAGCTTGCATGTCCCAAATCACAATTCTCTACTATTCCTAAATAAGCACATTTTGCTGATAAAATAAGTGGCTGTTTTATTTTTTAGGTTAACAGTACTAATAATTAATAATCAATTTGGATGACCCCAAATTAAATAGATGGAGTTCCTGGCCATTATGAGCTGACACTTTGGAATGGAATGTACATGGATAAATAACAAAGACAGGTATGTGTAATTTTTAGTATAATGAAAGTTAATTAACATACAAAAAATGTTTCTAAATCTGACTGAACTTTGTCACTAAGATTCATCAAATGTGCTTAAGAAGCTGAAGTCACCTAGAAATGCTACAGTATAGTGTATGATGCCAACTATATGCCATTCTGGAAAAGGTAAAACTATGGAGACAGTAAAAAGATCTGTGGCTGCCAAGAGTTGAGGGGCTGGGGTGAGGGAAGAATAGGAGGACAGATTTTTACTGAAGTGAAAATATTTTCTCTGATACTATCAGGGTGATACATAGTATTATACATTTGTCAGACCCCATAGAATGTACAATACCAAGAGTTAACAGTAACCATATACTACAAACTCTGATTAACAATGACATGTCAATGTAGGTTCATCGATTGTAATAAATATACCACTTCGGTGCTGGAATATTGATACTTGAGGAAGCTGTGCAAATGTGGGGTCAAGGAATATATTGGCACTCTACACTTTCTGCTCAATTTTTCTGTAAAAGTACTCTAAAAAAGGGGCGCCTGGGTGGCTCAGTAGGTTAAAGCCTCTACCTTCTTCAGCTCAGGTCATGATCTCAGCGTCCTGGGATTGAGCCCCGCACCACCTGGCTCTCTGCTCAGCAGGAAGCCTGCTTCCTCCTCTCTCTCTGCCTGCCTCTCAGCCTACTTGTGATCTGTCTCTCTGTGTCAAATAAATAAATAAAATCTTTTAAAAAAAAAAAGTACTCTAAAAAATAGTCTTAAAAAATGAAGCTGGGTTAAATCCTCAGAACATCCCATTTTCTTCAATCCATCAATTAAATTCTAAACTGAATATTTGGCTTTATGTGTAGAGTTGAGATACAATGATTTGCCTTCTCGTGTTTGAACAACCCTCCATGTAGCATTAATGTCATCGGAGAGAAATGAATCATATATGTATTCCTCACTAAGGTACAAAATTTAAGTATGCTTAGACATGTCTAATATTCAAGGAGATACTTAAGCAAGGTTAACCTGGAATAATTAAATTTATAAATTCTATGAATACATTTACATTTCAAATCTATTTCTGTTCATACATACAATTAGTAAGCAAACAGTCCAAGATATCATAGAGGTTTTTAAACTTTTTGGTCTCAAGATCTCCTCATAGTCTTAAAAAGAGAACTTTAAAGAACTTTTGTTTGTATGGGATATCTATGTCTATATTTACTGTATTAAAAATTAAGACAGGGAGTGCCTGGGTGGCTCAATTGGTTAAGGTTCTGCCTTTGGCTCAGGTCATGATCTCAGGGTCCCGCATCAAGCTCCCTGCTCAGCGGGGACCCTGCTTCTCTCTCTGACTCCCCCTGCTTGTCTTCACTCTCTCTCTCTCTCTCTCTCTCTCTGTCAAATAAATAAATAAAATCTTTTAAAAAATTAAGAGAAAATTTTAGATGTGTGTTTGATTCATTTTTTAAATAGTAAACCTATTACATGTAATTATAATGAACTTTTTTGAATAATGACTACATTTTTTAAAAACTCAGGGAGAAAAAAATAGACTTTTCTATGTTTTTTTGCAAATCTCTTTACTCTCAGGCTTAAGAGAAACAGGTGAATTCCCATATTCTGCTTCTGCATTCAATCTGTTGCAGTATGTTGTTACAGCTAGAATATTATGAAGGAAAGCAGCCCCTAGTAAATTCGTAGTTGAAAAAGGGAAGACCTTGCAAACCCCCTAAAAAGGGTCTCAGTAACCCCAAGGGTCCTCCAAACTTACTTTGAGAATTGCTGCCAAATAGTATTTTGCATTCATTAAATTCAGTATTATGCTTTCCCACACCAAAG
The DNA here is from genome assembly GCA_002007465.1 of Ailurus styani. Taxonomy (NCBI): domain Eukaryota; kingdom Metazoa; phylum Chordata; class Mammalia; order Carnivora; family Ailuridae; genus Ailurus; species Ailurus styani. The sequence continues at coordinate 139,028 of LNAC01000167.1, read as the reverse complement.
TCTGCTAACAGTTGAAATTATAGCCCTTCACTTATTTCAAGCTAAAACTCAAATTTGACAGCTCTTATCAAACCATCACCTTTCTGAAAGTTTTTTCAAAGCTTTTACTATAGCAACTCTGATGAAACTGATATTCTTATTTGAATACATATGAAAACATTTGAGATTTCATTTATATCCCTCATTTCAAACTTCCTGGGAAATTTTGAATATAAATTGGGCCACCTGGAAAAATGAAACATTGCTGTACAGTTGTTAATCCAATTTTCCATATACTTATAATGAAATGTGTGCATTTCCTTTTATATAAATAATTTGAAAGTGAGCTAAAAAAATATATAAAACAAGAAATTATAGTTTTATTATTACCTAAATAAATACTAGTTTCTAAAGTTACTGCCATAAAATAAAATTTTCCATTATAAGCTTTCATTTTTACTACAAATAAAATAATGTAGTTTCTTTTCTAGAGAAAAAGAAAGTACCCACCCAGGTCTGGGGCAGGATATATAGAAGATAAGTATGAGATATTTTGTGCCACAAAACCAAGAAATTCATTTACAACAAGTAAGTGTGTCAAAAGGTCACAAACACCAAAACTACAGAATCCCTTTGGCCAAAGATGGGACAATTTGAGCACCAACAAAAATAATGAATGCAATTGTTTGAAACATATTGAGTATATAAAAATCCAAGAGCACTTAATGAAACTCCAAAGGTGAGAAAAAAACAAAAACAAACAATCGATTGGACACTTTTGCAAGCAACTAGGGCACTAACTCCATATTCTGTAGGAAAGAAAACAAAGGAAAAGAATGAGAACGCATATTGCCTTTCCTGCTTGAACTGTATTTCAGAAAATCATATCCCTGTTGAGGGGGAAGTGTTTCTTATAATAAATCTGAAAGAAGAGAATTGAAAAATTTAGCAATCCTTTGTGAAGTAAATGATTCAGGCAACAGTCATCAATGGATGAAATCATTACATGAAAAGTTCAATGATATACTTTACAATGGAAATCAGGGTGTCACTACCTCTGTCTGATAGTCTTAGTATTGCTACTGATGAGGTTCCAGACACTGGGTGCCTTCTGATCTGATGCCATCTGAAGCACTCAGCACCCCCTGAAAGTGTCCTTACAAACAAAACAAAATAAAAAATGGAATCTAAGCAGGCCTTAAAACTCACCTCCAACTCACAGGCTTACAGGAAACATGGGGGTTAGAGGAACAAGTGAAATGACACCATAAAGAAAGTAACAGATAAATCTAGAGTGTAAAACCGTCTATAAAACAACTGACATTGTCTTCACAGCACGTTAATAACAGGACAAAAAGGAGACGGAAAGGATGAAGAGAAGCTCTAGATTAAAAATAAGTAGCAACCAAATGTACGTGAACCTTGTCTGGGTCCTGATCCAAACATCACAGCAGTAAAGACTTGTAAGACATGGACTGTTGTTAGACAATGTCAAAGAAATACTGTTACCTCACTAGGTGTAATAACGGCATTGTGTTTATGTAAGAAAATGCCCATCACCTTTGCAGAGACATTCTGAAGTATGCTGAAGTGAACTGACATACTCTTTGGGACTTGCTTTAAAATACTTTGAACAAGGGGCGCCTGAGTGGCTCAGTCATTAGGCATCTGCCTTGGACTCTGGTCAGGATCCCGCTCGGGCTCCTTGCTCAAGGGAAGCCTGCTTCTCCCTCTCCCATTCCTCCTGCTTGTATCGCTCTCTCACTGTCTCTCTGTCAAATAAATAAATAAAATCTTTAAAAAAAATGAAATAAAATAAAATACTTTTAACAAGAAAAGAAGGAAAGAAAGAAAAGGAAGGAAGGAAGGGAGGGAGGGAGGGAGAGAGGGGGAGGGGAGTAAAATAGGGAGAAAAGAAGGAAAGAGAAAAGAAAACAAGAAGAGATAGATGACATAAATGTGACAAAAATGGGTAATTATTGAATCTGGTGATGAATGTATAGGAGTTCACTGGACTTTTCCTCAGCTTTCTTACAATTTTGAAATTTTTCATAATCCACATTTAAAAATAAATGTAAGTGACTGCTTTAGCCCAGATACCCTAGAAAACAGTGCCTGAGAGAAAGTTACATGCTAAAATTTTATTGGGTGTAGAGGAGTTGGTCCTAGAAAAGCAAGAGTGAGGGGATAGGGTGAGTGAGGGAGGGACAGGAAGAAGGAAAATGTAGGTGGTATGTTACAAGCTGGTTATAATTTCATAGTACAGTCTACTATTGACAACTAAGGGGTTTGGATCACCAAGCCCTACTCAGTCAAAACTCCACATATAACTTTTGACTCTCTGAAAACTTAACTACTAATAGCCTATTTTTAACCAAAAGCTTACCAAAAAAATAAACAGCAGATTAACATGAGTTTTGTATATGTATTATAAATTATATTCTTATAATAAAATAAGCTAGAGAAAAGAAGTTATTAAGAAAATAGTAAGGAAGAGAAAATATACTTACAACATTGTATTTCTTGAAAAAAATCTGCTTATAAGTGGACCTGTGCCATTCACCCCCATGTTCCTCAAGGATCAACTCTGTATACAGTTGACTGTTTGGTCACAAGGGGCATCTCAGGAAGACAAGGTGAAACCACCAGGGACCGTAACAGAACCGTCCTTCAGAAGGAGAAAAAACAAGCAATTTTTTCTACTGGATTCTTCCTGCCTTCTGTTTCTCATTCATCAACGTCTGCTCCACAAAGCAGAGCAAACGTGTTGAAAAAGATTGGGGGGTAGTGGTGGGCAGAAGAGTGGAAACAGAGAGACAAATGACGGGATCTCATAAAGTGACTGAGACTGATTTCTTGTAACAATTTAGAATTTAAACCAATGGCTGACTTTCAGGTTCAGTGAAGACTTTCCTATTAATATAACTTCTTTTTACCAGAATAATCATTCTGCTTGATCTTTTTACCTCAGAAATTTTGTTCAGGCCAAAGTCATTATTTTTGATGAACAAAATCACAATCACATAAATGGCTGCAGAAACTAAATGTGGAAGAATGGCTCTACCATAGTGCCCTGGAAACCTTATACATCTCCTCACAGGCTGGGTGAGCAAGCGGATGGCAGTCTTGGTGGAACACCCTTTGATCCTCCCATAACACAATATCGCGAGAAACTTGTAAGGAGCTGCCACTAGCCACGCCATTCTCGTTCTCATTTGCCTCCCTATCTGTGAGGAAGGCTGTCATGAGACACGTTCTCCTTGCCTCCTGGGCCCTGATGAGGTATGAAACTTTCTTCCTCACCCTCTGAGAGCAGGGCTGCAAGCTGTAAAACTGCCTATCTGAAGCGTGGCATTCGCTCTCAAATGAAGAGTGTCCAGTCATCCATGTTATGGTCCTCTGGGCCCTTTCTTCATGTAAATGACATGGGGGCCGATACCTTAGGCTACACTTGCTTTTGCTATCTAAGTAAGTCATAACCTGTTTGAATCTAAAAAATGGTTTATTGCCTCCTTACTGTCTGAATCTTTCTGCCTTGCCTTGCCAAATTCTAAGCAGAAAAGTTTTACTTTATTTAACCCCAAGGAGTCTTTACTCTTTGCTCTTTGGTCAGCCTGCAGTGTGGATAGTCAGTGCCCAGTCCACAAACTGATCAGAAGATATGAATGAGTTAGAGTCACATTTTCAGAAACAGTACTTTTTTCTCTAAGTGTTGTAGGATCATTTTTGATCGATGGTCAAAGATTTCTTTCTCTTTGCCTTTCCTCCAAATTAATTAATGGGATATTTGTACAAGTCAGGTAAAGATTCAGACCTCCTAAAACATAAAAATTGATCAGAAGCATTTTCAACAAAGTCCCTACATTTTCTGCTCATGGTTTGACATTATCCATGTTGGATTTCAAAGGTCTGGTAACCACTAGAATGAGAGAGAAGCATCAAACATCAAGCTCCATGGACAGGCCCTACTTGCTATTCCACAGATAGATGACCTACCTGCCTTTTTCATACACAAGATGATTAATAATGATGTCATCCAGCTAACACTTGGCCATTCTTATTTGGTACACTGAGGGACAGGGTTCTTCTATTCTCTTATAGAGACATAACAAAACAGCAAACAAGATAAGCAACATAAAACTTAAAGGCTAAAGAATAGCTCATTCCTTTCATTCTTTTTTCATTTCATTCCCCTATCATGACTTGTATAAATTATCTCTTGGGAATGGAAAGGTCTAAGCCTTATGGAATGATTCTATCCTTGTCAACAGTTGACCAAATCCTTAGACCCACAAAAGAAGGAAATAGTGACACAGAGGACCCTGACCTGCCACGTATTTTGTCCACGGGGTTTCTGGCACTCTATAGCAGTAATATTTGCAGTTCTTTTCATTGGCTTTTGATTGACAATCCTGACACATCTGAAGGAATGGCTTACATTCCCTCCTGAATTAGCCAGATAATAATTACAAACCAGCAATCCATAATAACTACTTGTGGGAGAAACAATTCAAAAGAAAACTGCACATAGCAAAAATTTGTTAAAGTGAAAAAAAAAACCCAAATTCATTCTTGTTGATAACTCTGAAAACTGAAAACACTGTGTTAGTAAATTTAGTAGAAATAATCAATATGAAATAAGTCATCAACAGCTTACATTGCTCATGAATAAAGTATATAATTAACAAATTCTCTGTTTTCTCTCATCTGAGGATGTCTTTATCTCTCCCTCATTCCTGAAGGATATTTTCACCAGATAGAGAATTGCCAATTCTTGTCTTTCAACAGTTGAAAAATGTTGAAAAGAAAAAGATTCCTTCTTTCTTGCCTCTACTGTTGCCAGACAAGAAACCTGCTCTCATTCAAATTGCTATACTTCTGTAAACACTGTAATACTTCTCCCTGACCGCTTTCAAGATTTTTTAAATTTGTCTTTAGTTTGAAGAAGCATTGGGATATCTTGCTATGGATATATGTTTTCTTTCTTCCTTTCTTCCTTCCTTCCTTCCTTCCTTCCTTCCTTCCTTCCTTTCTTTCTTTCCTATTTAGGGTTTGCTCAGTCTCTTAAACCTGCACAGTTATGTCTTTCACCAAGTTTAGGAAGTTACAATAGTTACAGCTATAATGTCTTCAAATACTGTAAGTCTCACATTCTTTCTCCTCTCCTTCTGGAACTTCAAGGATACAAATGTTTGCTCTTTTGTTATTGTCCACAGTTTCCTGAGACTCTGTTCATTTTGTTGTTGTTGTTGTTCCAGTCTATTTTCTCTTTGTTGTTCAGGTTGGGTAAATTCTATTGATCTGTCTTCGAGTTCATCAATTCATTTCCACTCTACAAATGAACCCGTCTAGCAGGGATTTTATTTTGTTATTGTGTTTTTTAGTTCTGCAATTCCCATGTGGCTCTTTTTTTAGACATAAAATTTTTATTTCTTTGCCGAGATCTTCTACTTTTTCATTTGTATCAGGAGAATTCACAATTGTTAATTGAACCATTTTTATGATGGCTGCTTCAAAATCTATGTCAGCTCATTCCAACATCTCATTCACTTGGGTTTTGGCCTCTGATTTTCTTTTCTCATTCAAGGTGTGATGTTCCTTGTTTTTGTGTGATGGGTAATATTCAATTATATCCTGGATATTGTGGCTATTCTAAGACTCTGGATTTCATTCAGTCTCTTTTCAACAAGTGGGGCCCTGCTAAGGTGTAGCAGGAGGGCCAGACGATTTTTGTTATGTTCAGCCTCCCACTGGATCCTACCAATAGCACTGAGGCAGAAATGGAGCATTCACTCACACTGCCCCAAAGTTGGTAGGTAAGGTGCCTTCCTAAAAAGTAAAACACTCACTCGCACTGCCTAGATGCTTCTGAGAGGAGGCGCCACCAGGGAGAGGGAAAACAGACAGGTGATGCACACCATTTTGTTACTGCAGGACTGGGGTGGAATCTCAGCTCTGAATTCTACACCAGGCCTCACGGATAGCAGGGGGAGAAAGCAGAATTAGAACTAGCCATGCCTCTGGCAGTAGAGGCTCAGCAACACATTGGGCCCTTTGACAGTGGCTTCGGGGGCTCAGGTAGAAAATGGAGCACTGACTAGACTTGATACTTACCAACTTGTTCAGTCTTGTTGGTACTGTGTGGGGATGGAGGCTTAGCTCCCTCCTAGGCCTACTGCCTCACCTCATTAAGTCTGGCTGCTGCCAAGTATAGATGTAAGCTCACCTCGGGCACCTGGGTGGCTCAGTGGGTTAAAGCCTCTGCCTTCAGCTCAGGTCATGATCTCAGGGTCAAGGGATCTAGGCCCGCATCAGGTTCCCTGCTCAGCAGGGAGCCTGCTTCCTCCTCTCTCTCTGCCTGCCTCTCTGCCTACTTGTGATCTCTCTCTCTCTCTGTCTCTATCAAATAAATTAATTTAAAAAAATCTTTAAAAAAAATAAAAAGATATAAGCTCACCTCAGTGCTGGGCCCTGTAGATACCATACTGGTGGGGAACTGGTGAAGACCGGCCTCTGCCAGAGGGGTTAGAGGTCAGCTTCTACTCAACCAATCAACACCACCCTGTATGGGAATCAGAGCATTGCTGCCTGCTTCCAGTGAATGGGGTGGAAAGTCAGCTTCCTCCTTGGCCTTAATAAAACCTCAAAAAAAGGAAGGGTGCAGTTTTTCCATTGGTGTTTGCCTGGAGTAGGGCAGGTATTAGCAAAAAGTTGTGGCTAAACAGGCTTTTCTTGGAGTCGTGTGTGTGTGTGTGTGTGTGTGTGTGTGTGTGTGTGTGTGTGTGTGTGTGTGTGTGTTGGTGCTTCCAGGTTAGAAGTTCCTGCAGGGACTTGTCCAGGACATGTGAGAGGCAACAAGGAAACCCAGAAGACCCTTTGGCATGTCAACCCTCAAATTCCAAGGTGTGCAAATAGTCCACTTTCTTTTGAACCTACAGAGTCTTCCTATGCTTATTTTTGAACTATGCTTAGGGTTTTTAGTGGTAGGAATTAGGACCTAGAAAGAATGAGGATATTTCAATTTGGCCAGAACCAGAAGTCCGTTTTGTATATACTTTAAGAGAGGAAATGCAAAGAAGATATGAATTGTTGTGGACTATTACAACATGAAATCAGAAATTAATCTAAAATCCAAATTATCGGGCGCCTGGGTGGCTCAGTGGGTTAAAGCCTCTGCCTTCGGCTCAGGTCATGATCTCAGGGTCCTGGGAGCCAGTCCCGCGTTGGGCTGCCTGCTTAGTGGGGAGCCTGCTTCCTTCTCTCTCTGCCTGCCTCTCTGCCTACTTGTGATCTCTCTCTCTTTCTCTCTCTGTCAAATAAATAAATAAATTTAAAAATAAAAAATGAAATCCAAATTATCAAAAGCAAATTGTCAATACCAATTTCCAAAATCAAGGCAAGTAGACAAAATAAATGACCCTATACGAAGTTATGTGTGCTATAATACAAACTTCAAGATGCTTTTGGACCTACTTTTAACAATTCCACAAATGTTAACACAACACAAAAGAAGATTTTCTGTGTATAGGTCATTTGTTACAAAAAAGAGATTAAGTTTACCAGATGGGGCAATTTATGCTTATGCATTCTAAATTTTTTATTTTAGAAATAACTTTTAAATATCTGTAACTTTTTTTTTTTGGTAAGTATGCTCCACACCCAGCATGGCACCCATCACAAGGCTCGAACTCACGACCCTGAGACCAACACCTGGGGTAAATCAAGAGTCACACACCTAACCAACCAAGCCATCCAGATATCCCAAATATCTGTTACTTTTAAATATTTTTGTTAATATTTGATCAATTTTTAAATTAATTCTATTTGATCTTTATTTAGTATTAATTTTCCTTTAATTTTTTCTATTACCTAGATAAAGACCATTTTTGACATGTTGAAATATATACTCCTGTAACATGCATTTATTGTTTTGTCCTTATTTTTACAGAAAATCTCTAAAATTTTAGTACAAACTTATCATTAAAAAAAGATACCTTGCTTATTATTATGTCACCTATCATTATTAAAGACACTTAAGTACAATAAAAATACATAATAACATGATTTGAGGATTCCTGGGAATTCTTATTTTTTTCCTGAATCATGGAGATGTCTATTAGGAATTTGGAAGCACTATAAAAATGTGATGCTCTTGACTGATTGCCTTATTAACAAAGACTCTTTTTTTCTTGTTCAATGATAAAGACTTAATCAAAATATTTTCTTTCTCCAACTCATATGTCCAAACCTACTTGGTCATTCTGGGTACTCTGATGCAGGGAAATGATGATATATGCTTAAACAACCTGAAAACACTCAGCCTATAGCAGAAAAGGCTTGGGTGAGAATTTCATAGCTATCTTTATATACTTCAAGGGCTGTCCTGAACAAGAAAGATTGCATTTATTCTCTGTGACCCAAGAGGATGGAATTAGGATAAATGAGATAGGAAGAAAATTTTTATTTCATATATATATCCATTTTCTAGCAACTAGAGAACTCTGAAAAGAGAACAGATTGCCTCAAGAAATAGTGATTTCCTGTCAAGGAAAAAGGCTGGACAACCACTTATTGGGGATATTATCAAAGGGCCTCTTAAGACTTTATGATTCTATCTGTCTCTATTATCCCATTTTATTCTCCTAGTGAGATACATAGGGCAAGTATTAAAATTGCCATTTATGGATGAGAATAATGAAATTCGGAGAATATATTGGTTAGGATTCTTGGTAAATTATAAAAGCAACTTGAGCTAGCCTAAGCAAAAATGAAAGACAGGATAAGATTGAGTGCTATTTCAGAGAACCTCAGGCCAGTACACTGCAGCGGGGCTCCAAATGGGGACAGAAGGCATTAGAGCTCTGTGTCCTGACTCTGCTTCTTTCTATAAATTGCTCATTCTCTTTCTTTAAAGATGTAATTTTTATGCTTCCCAGCCACATGATAGGTGGAAGATATTTACTCCAAGCTTCCTACTTTACATCTCTTTTATTTAAGAAACAAACCTAGAATGACTGGCAGTCTCAATTATTTTGGGCTTTGTGTGCCAGTTCATCACATCATTCTCCCTTCTGATTCCTAAGACTGGATTGGAGAATGTGACTTGTACTTGGGGCAGAGATGGAGTTTTCTACAACTTTCCCTTGAATTGAATGTCCTCAGTCACAGACAGATTACCAAACAACTGCATTTCTTCCATCTCAGAAGCAGGCCCGACCTGGTGAGCTTATCTCATGGAGAAGTCATGCAGGAAGTGAGCACTCCACTTACATACACACAAGAAGAGGGAAAAGAGCTTGGTCAGAACATGCTCAATGACCCTTTTCCCAAACTCACCAGTTAAGTGAAACACTTCATCAACTTCCACAGGGATGAGAGACTGAAAGATGGAGAGAAGGGAAGAAACTTTCTCCATAGTATTTTCAAGAGATTGAGAATTTTATACAATGGACTAAGGCATGGAGATGGAAAGAGACTACCCTTTCCACAATTGCCGATTCCTATCCCTGGAAATAGGAAGACCAATTGTCCCACTCTGAACCAGGTATTCATCTAGGTCCAATTATAGCTCTAGCACAGTCACTCAAGGAAAACCCATGGCTGGCAGTGGATCACCATTATGAATAGGACAGGCAATTCCTGGAAAAAATGGCTAAGCAGATGTTCCAATAAGTACCCTCAGGTCATTGCATGGGGAAGGCATCAAGATGTAAGCACTCTCTCCTTGCACACATATAAGAAGTGCACACACTTCTATCTCTACATTACAAAGCTATTCCTGATATTCATATCTCCAGGTTCAAGTACAAGCACACACAACAACTCATATATGCTTCCCAGTAGAAGACTACTCAAAGTAACAAACAGATAATCCCCTAACCCCAAAATGATGTCTGAAGGCCATTTCTCTTCTTCTACATGATTTCCATGTGATGTTCATTTACTCCTCTAAACCAGTTTTATTTCTGTTCTCATCTTCTTACAATGAGTGGATTGATTTATAAATATAACCACCCCAATACAGCTAATATATTATACTGGAGGGAAATGCCCATGTAGAGAAGTAGAAAACACATAGTGGTTACTGGTTCAGAACATGTGATTTATTACGCTAGCCAGTGACAGTATGAAAAGCAAGGGAACCAGTGACTTTTTTAAGGCATAATTTTGACTTAAATCCTTTGGCAAATTTTTTAGTAATGCAATGGTGAACTTCCACTTGGTGTTACTATCCCTTCGGATTGGCTTGGAAGATTTCCTGAGAGTTGAGTCTTCATTTTCCTCTGGTTTGAGTCAACTATGGGCCCCTTTTACCATATTTAGTTTTTTTACTGGCACTGCAACTCCTATAAAGTTTTGTTGGTTGGCTGTCACATTCATTTTGGACTCCACTTGCTGAAATCCAACCTCACAAGTCTTGCTAGTTTATGCACTGAGAATTTCCCACCCTCTGAATTGAATAACCAGGACTTGGCCACTCCACTCAGGCCTCTATGTTTTATTTGCTTGTTTGTTTTTGAAGCAATTCTGAAGGTTCTTTCACCCACACTGTGCTCCAGGATGTGAGTTAGAACCTGGTCTGAGGTGTGGCAGTCAGACTGCCAGAATTTCTTCTTTCTGATCAGCTATGGTACATCATCCCTGTTCCATTTTATCTAGTGAGAGGTACCTTGGAAGGATGAGGGTGAGGAGGTAAGGATAAGATCAGTGTTTCCCAACTTTTCTGATTCCTCCAGAACATCCTCATTCTTCTCTCTAGAATCCCAGTTAGGATATTTTTATTATCCACAAAAAAGAGAGTCAAATCAGGACTTGATTATTGCAGTTCACACCTCCTTGATTTATTTCTTCATCTGAACCTCAGCAATCTGTTTGGAAGCTCGGATTTTCTCTTTATACTTCCAGTCATGCAAATTCAACTTGATTTTTTTTCTTCTGCTGCATCTTTTACTGACAGCTAAAAAAAATTCATGTAATGTTTTCTTCTAAAGCCCCTGATAGTTTGGTGGACAATGGTCTCAGTTCTGTAACACAATAAATAAATTTAACTAGTTAATTTAATGCTTCATAAGATTGATAAATTTCTATACCAGCCCTGGGGGGGGGTGCTCTTCCTTGCATCCCTGCTCTTCCTACTCCATACCCTGCCTTGACTTCACCATTTTTTTCTGATTAAGAATGTCTTATTCAAAACTCTACCCCTGGTACAAATTTTGATATTAAAGAGAAGTCTCTGCTGCCCCTAACCATATGCCACAGGAACTAACTTGAGCCTACCTAAGCAGGAAAATAATTTAATAATATAGAAGAGCAGTCAAGCCTAAGGAAGGAGCTGAAAATTTACCAGGTCTTTCTTCATGTCTCATCTCTTCTTCTGCATGTTTGCTTTATTTTTCTCCAGGAGATAGGCTTCTTCTGCTTTCTCATATACCAGGTAGATAGTGGCCACTCAACAGCTCCCAAGTTTATATCTTGATAGATGAAGGATGGTACACTAAAATCAGCAGGTTCCATTCAGCAATGTTCAAGGAGAAAATCTGATTGGCCTAATTTATCCTTGATTAGTGTTATCTGTCCAACATCCAAACACCTTTCTAATTATAGAGAATCTCAAGTGAGGTGGCCAAAAATTCCAGTTCTGAGCTCTTTGGTTCCTAGAACAAAGACAGATGACTTAAGCTCAGCCAATCTGATTCTCTTCCCTGGAACATTGAATCTGGACCAAGTGATACAAACAATTCACTTTTTTTTTCCTATAGCTGTGATATCAATGGCCTTGGCCTCTAGTTCTCATGGCAGTAATGCCAATAATAGCTTTTGGTTTCTGGTGATGCAGTGCTAACTACTCAGTAATGACAGTGGTCATGTCCTAGATGGGTTTTTTCTGCAGCATGACTCTGACTGTCATGTGTTAGGGCCTCCCTCAGTTTTTCCACATTGTTTTCCAAGTCCAGTTCTTCAGGTCTCCTCATGCACTCCATGAGCATTCTTAAATTCTTGCAATAATTATTTTCTCTTTTTAAAAATGAAAGGGTCACTTTGTGTTGTTTACAACTAAGAACTTGCCTGTCTTGCAATCAGCTATTATAGTTGGTCGGGCTCTTATAGGGGAAGTCTGATTGTCAGAGATCCACCCCTATGAACAGGAAAAGCAATTCCCAGGGGAAAGAGGATGGGCAAATACTCCAAAACTGGTGTCATTTTGCACAGATATCGAGTGAGTTACAACAGACCATAGAGGAGATTAATATCAGGATTTCAAGAAGAATTCATATTTCTTAGCAATTGACATTGGGTTTACTCTTTAGTCCTTAGGATTTTAACTTGTGAATTAATCATTAATGGGGAAACATAAGGTCAGGAATAGAAAGACCAACAGAAGTATTTCAGAATATTAATAATTTAGAAAACAATTTAGAAGAAGAAAAGTCTAAATTCAATTCGACAACTTGTTTCTTTCAAAGTAACTGGCTGCTAAATTAAACTTTACTATTGCTCTGTACTTTGTAAGCCTAAATACTGTTATGCTAACATGAGTCAGAGGAATGAATTACTGATAAAACCATAGTTACTTGAAAATTCTGTTAAAAATACTTTCCACCATGTAACAAAATAAAACAATATGATTTAGGCACCTGGGTGGCTCAGTGGGTTAAAGCCTCTGCCTTCGGCTCAGGTCATGATCTCAGGGTCTTGGGATCGAGCCCCGCATCAGGCTCCCTGCTTGTCAGGATGCCTGCTTCTCTCTCTCCCACTCCCCCTGCTTGTGTTCCCTCTCTCGCTGTGTCTCTCTCCATCAAATAAATAACTAAAGTCTTATTTTAAAAAAAAAAAGAAAGGGAAATAATTATTGGAATAATCAGTCCCAAGTAAATAAAAGTTGCTATTTGTATTTTACTTAGACACCACTAAGATTAGATTAATGTTTTTTAAGAAAATCCACCAGATGCACAGATATTATCCTTGAGCTTGAGTAACTAAACTTAACTTGAGGGGTTTTTTTAAAGATTTTATTTATTTATTTGACACAGAGAGAGAGATCACAAGTAGGCAGAGAGGCAGACAGAGAGAGAGGGGGAAGCAGGCTCCCCGCTGAGCAGGGAGCCCGATGCGGGCCTCGATCCCAGGACCCTGAGATCATGACCTGAGCCGAAGGCAGAGGCTTTAACCCACTGAGCCACCCTGGTGCCCCTTAACTCGAGTTTTAAATAAACTGAGGAGTCCCAGACTCCTGAAGACATGAATGAGGCTGTTAGAAGTCCATAAAGTTATCGTCCACTCTTCCATTAGCAACGGCAGGAACAGATCATAAGGAATTAATGTTTAAATGCTTAAGGATATATGTTTCAAAATTTTTTGAAACACCAAGAAGTTCTTTTTGTATTAATTGACAAGTTATCGTATATTTAATACAAACTTTGTATTTTATATTTAATACAAACTTTGGCTTTTTTGTAAAAATAAACAAGACAATATCTATTCTTCTGAGAGATGGGCTGTGAGAAGCTTGAGGAAGAAATGGGAAATAGGATTAATAACAGGTATGGATCCTTCAGACAACAATTCTATAGCAAATGGAAACTTAGATTAGATGTCAGTGATGAGAACAGATGTATTTTACTCTTCACTCCATGGTTGGAAAGTGTCTATAATTCAGTTTCCAGATTATGGAGGCAAACAGGTACAATACACTCCCATGGAATTACAAAATATTAGAACTGAAAGGGATCTTAATGTATGGGTCAGCTATTGTTGTGTAACAAACCATCTTAAAACTCAATGGCTTAAAACAATAAACATTTACTTTTGCTTATATCTATTTGCTCATATCATACCAGCTAATCATATGGATTATCTGGGGGTTGGCTGATCAAGTCTGAGCTCAGCTGAGCTGCTTCTGTTCCACGTGTTTCTTATTCTCCTTGGACCACAAACTAAAAAAAATAGTATTTCTGGTATTTTTTAAGAGCTGCCACTTGTCAAAGGCTTACTATGTGTCAGACTCTTTTCTAAAAACGCTAAAAATATTATCTTCTTTATTCCTCATAGAAACACTATGTATCAAGTACTACTATTATTGTAATTTTATAGATTAGGAGGCTAAGAAGTTTTCTCAAGGTCATGAAGTTAGTATAGGATGGACCTGGAACACATAAACACAGGTCTTCTGACATCAAGCTTTATGTTCTTAACCACCCTGCTGTATTCCGCCTCGTAAAATACACTGTTCCATTTTCAGAGAGCTCTACTACCAAAAAGTTGCTCTTACATATTCAGTGAAATTATTTTTCCTGTAACTTTTCATCACTGATCTTAATTTGGCCCTGGAACACACAGAGAATAAGTATAATATTTCATAAATTAGATGATATAGTAAAAGTGCTCCAAAAATAGCATATGCCCAACCAAGGGTAATCTACTAAGTCCATTCCCACAATGGGCATAACAGTCATTGATATAATTTCAATAAAATGGGGCCAGCACAAATTGCATCTCATCCAGTTTGCGCTCCTGCATTTTATACAGAGAATTATCAGAGAAGGATAAATGCAATGTTTAAGTCCAGATATACAGATAAACCATTTCTTTCCAAGCTGTGTTTCCTTGTCAAAAAAGAAAATGACTCCTAGATTGGTAAGCAACAATTAGAACCTGGGGGGAGGTAGGGACAGCTGAGAGAACATTAATGTTTTTTAAAATTAATAAGCACATATTTTATTAACAGGTAAGTAGGCAAAACCTAGTAAAAGTTGACTTTCTTGATAAACAAAAAAATTTTTTTAAATAAATGGAAAAAAATGAATTTGTTCAAAGGCAAATTGTTGTTCATACTGAAGACTCAATTAAAGTGACAAAAGGACAGTAAATGGTTGTTAAAAGATGATTTTCAAAATGGTAAAATACAATCATTATACAAACATATGTAAAAGATTTTACTTAGCTCATTCATTAGTGAAGGAACCAGTATAATATTACAACCTATTCAAAAAAGAGTCAGAACAGGGGCACCTGGCTGGCTCAGTCAGGGTTGTGAGTCTGAGCCCACATTGAGTTTGAGCCCGCATCGGGCTCCCTGCTCAGTGGGGAGCCTGCTTCCTCCTCTCTCTCTGCCTGCCTCTCTGCCTACTTGTGATCTCTCTCTCTGTCAAATAAATAAATAAAAAATCTTTAAAAAAACCCACAGATTTAAAAAAAAAGACATTTTATGAGAATCTGTAAGAAATGGAATAATCCAGAAAAGTCATGAAATTATTTTCTTAGGTTCTTCTTTGTCACATTCTTCAAGTAAGCTTGTTACTCACTATACACAAAATCAGATGGGAACTAGAAAAAAGAGGAAGATGGGAAAAATTAATAAATTCTGTTCATTCATCTGCCAAAAATTATATTTGAAAGTAGTGTTATATAATTTGTGACATTTTCTATGTCCAGATGATAACTAACAAGCTGAAGATATTCCTGATCTTGTATTTTAGAATCACAGTTGGAATTCAAAAAGGGATCAAGAAAATATTAAAAAGGCCAAGAAGCATATGGAAAGATGTTCAATAGCATAATGAAATACCATTTCAAATCCATTAGGAATTATCAAAAATTCCCATTATCAAAAACAAAATAACAAGTGTTGGTGAGAATTTAGAGAAATCAGACCCTTGTGCTTTGCTGATAAGAATGGCAAACTAGGGCACCTGGGTGGCTCAGTGGGTTTAGCCTCTGTCTTCGGCTCAGGTCATGATCTCAGGGTCCTGGGATCGAGGCCTGCATCAGACTCTCTGCTCAGCAGGGAGCCTGCTTCCCCCTCTCTCTCTGCCTGCCTCTCTGCCTGCCTATGATCTTTCTCTCTCTCTAAGCAAGTGCCTTCAGCTCAGGTCATGATCCTGGAGTTCTGGGATCGAGTCCCACATTGGGCTCCCAGCTTCATGGCGAGTCTGCTTCTCCCTCTGACCTTCTCCCCTCTCATGCTCTTGCTTACTCTCTCTCTCTCTCAAATAAATAAATAAAATCTTTAAAAAAAAAAAGATCTTTTTCTCTCTCTCTGTCAAATAAATAAAATCTTTAAAAAAAAAGAACGGCAAACAATTGTAGAAAATGGAATAGTGTTTCCTTATAAAGTTAAATAAATGATTTAGTCATCCAACTCCTAAGTATGTGCCCCAAAATTGGAATCAGGAATTCAGATACTTGCACACCAATGTTCATAGTAACGTTATTCCCAATAGCCAAAAGGCAGAAACAACCCAAATGTCCATCAATGGATGAAGGGATAAACAAAATGTGGTCTTTTTTTTTCTCCCCAAAATGTGGTCTTAAAAGAGGCAGAAAACTTTCTTCTACCTTCTTAGGTTTTGTTGCTCAGCCTAAGAATTAAACTTACATAAGACAAATCAACAGGAGAAAAACAATTTTTTCTAAACGTACACAGGAATCTTCTAAAAGAAAATGAAGACCCAAAGAAATTTTGGGCCCCAAAAGTTCGAGTACCTTTTTAAACAAATGATAAATGATATCATTTTTGATATCAGAATGATAAATATAGAGCTGTAACAAGACAAGGGCTTTAAGTTAGGGGCAGTAAATTGTGAGACAGTGACTAGGAAATATATGGAGGAAACTTATGTTAGTTATTTTAATAGGTTTATACTAAAACAACTGTTATTTTAGTAAGTTTGTTTGCACAGATCCATTTCAGTTTAGGCTCCCAGTCTCCAGTGATAGGAATCTTCTCTTCCTGTTACAGAGAGGGAAACTCTCTCATGAGAAATTTTATGATCTGCTTTTAAGTAGAAAGAAGGAGGTCAGGGATTCCTTTTTGCATTTATTGTTTCTCCAGTGCCTTTAGCTCAAATAATCAATACACCAAAATGGCATATTTGGGAGTGACATGTTCTAAACCCCTCCAGCATATAGATACAATAGAGTATTACTCAGCCTTAAAAAAGAACGAAATTCTGATACACCCTACAACATGGATGAACCTTGAAAACATTACACTAAGTGAAATAAGTCAGACACAAAAAAACAAATGTTGTATGATTTGTGATTCCTTATAAAGTTAAACATATATATAGATAGATCTATATATAGATCTATCCATCCTACTTCTAAGTAGGTGCCCAAAAGAATTGGAATCAGGAGCTCAAACAGCTACTTGTACACCAGTGTCCATAGTAACAGAACTGGAAGTAGAGCGAATATTGTATGAGGTACCTAGAATTGGAAGATGCACAGAGACTGAAAGAATAGAGATTTTTAGTGGTTGAGGGAGTGGAGAATGGGGTTATTATTTAATAGTGATGGGGTTCGGGACACATTACTCCAAAATACAGCAGCTTGGCATATTGAATGTTTCAAACTGAAGGAATGTGAGAAGTGGCAAGTGCAGGAAGGACTTTCTCACCTTCCCTTGAAGTCAGTCATAAAACCCTCCTGTGGAAGCACCTTCTCTATGCCTGGAGAAAAGGAGCATCCTTATCCCTGAGAAAGAGGAACACCACAGAGAATCTGATGAACAAGCCTTGCTAAGTTTCCCCTAGTTTACTACACTTAGGTCATCTTTGTCCTATCATATCTTTCCATGACCGTCTGCTCTTCACCAAATCTAGCATAAAAACACTCAGGTTGGGGTGCCTGGGTGGCTCAGTCAGTTAAGCATCTGCCTTTAGCTCAGATCATGATCCTGGAGTCCCAGGATAGAGTCCAGCATTGGGGTCCTTGCTCAGCAAGAAGCCTCCCTCTCCCTCTGCCCCTCGCCCAGCTTGTGCTCTCTCTCTCTATCAAATAAATAAAATCCTAAAAAACAAAACAAAACACTCAGGTTTAACCATTCCTATGGGTTCTCATTTCCTTATGAAGGCCCCCATGTCATGTAAAACTTACATTAAATAAACTTGTATGCTTTTCTGTTCATTTGTCTTTGTCATTGTAATTTCCAGATGCATCTGGTTACCCTAAGAAAGTCAAAGAAAACTTTTTTCCTCCCCTACAATAGTTACACAGTTTCTGTTTGGGATGATAAAAAAGTTCTGGAGATAGATCGCGGTGGTGGTTGCACCATAATGAATGTTCTTAATGCCATGAAAATGGTACACTTAAAAAAGGCTTAAAATGGTAAAACTTGTTATGTGTAGTTACTGCACACACGTGCGCGTGCACAAATACACACGCACACACAGATTATTACCTGGAAGTCAAGTAGGTTTCAAAACTCAGAGCACCAAACACTCCAAATTGTCTTCCATTTTCTTTTCTTTCATGAAGTCAATGAATTAATAAGCATTTGAGAGCTTTATACTAAACACTATGCTAGGCACAGTAGAAAGTTCAATATAAGACTTGTTTCTTTCCCTGAAATCCATGGTTTAGTTCTTCTCAAACTGAGATTAAGAGAAAGCTCCTTAGCTTTTTATATGGTTTTGTTTCTTTTGCTGAGAAAGAGTTGTTAATAGGTGTGCTGAGGGAAAAAATTCTTCTTTACAAATAAATCATTAAACAAAGTTAAAATGGATTTTTTTTAAACTGTGGGGCTTCTTGGGCGCCTGGGTGGCTCAGTGGGTTAAAGCCGCTGCCTTCGGCTCAGGTCATGATCCCAGGGTCCTGGGATCGAGGCCCACATCGGGCTCTCTGCTCAGCGGGGAGCCTGCTTCCTCCTCTCTCCTCTCTCTCTGCGTGCCTCTCTGCCTACTTGTAATCTCTCCCTCTGTGTCAAATGAATAAATAAAAAAAAAAAAATCTTTAAACTGTGGGGCTTCTTTAAAATGTTAATATATATTTTGAATCTCCAAAACAGGAGTTAGGAACCAGTATTCCTAAATTTATTGGATCAAGAATTCTTTATTCTCCTGGAGCCCAATTCATTGATATCTCCCTCTTTTCCTGTGACTGCAGAAGTAGAGGATTCTCCTTATGCAAAACTAAATGTATTATGCAATCTGTAATTATGGTTTGAATTTGTGGTTTTTCTTACCCCTGAGTGTTCTAGAATGTGTATGTGATTATTTGTAGATCCAACATTAAATAAAGACAATAAAAGTAATTTTCTAAAGTAATTTCTTACTTCAATGTACACTTCTCTATTTCTTTTAGATGGCATTTAATATTCTTTTTAAAAAAGTTATTTCTGGGTGCCTGGGTGGCTCAGTGGGTTAAAGCCTCTGCCTTCAGCTCAGGTGGTGATCTCAGGGTCCTGGGATAGAGTCCCGCATTGGGCTCTCTGCTCAGCAGGGAGCCTGCTTCCCCCTCTTTCTCTCTGCCTGCCTCTCTGCTTACGTGTGATCTCCCTCTCTCTGTCAAATAAATAAAATCTTAAAAAAATAAATAAATAAATAAATAAATAATAAAAAAGTTATTTCTATTTTGGGAAGGACTTACTAATGGGCATTTTGCAAAAAAAAATTGCGATGATAAACTTGTGGATATAATGTCTAAACATTTTTTAAAAATACAACATCAATCCTCATTTTTTTCTTGACAAAAGAATTCCTACTAATCTGTATTCCAATCAACAGCTTTCAGGGCCTGTGATTTTCTGTCTGCCTTTGGATAATTACAATGTATTTTACAGCTGATTGCAATAATTGCAACATATTTTCCACCATTTAAAATACGTCTCCCTTTCTTCCATTACTAGACCTGGATTTCAAGTCAGAACCTTCAACAATGTACTGCTGTATTTTCTACATATTTTCCAATTTTGTACCACTTCTTCACAATTAAACATGGTGGACCAATTTAAGTACAATTAAGTTGTACTTAATAGTATTTGATTAGATCTAAAGATACAGCAAATTTGAGCCTACTCATGACTTTAATGTTGGTCTCAATTATAGTTTCATTAATAGTATCACTTTCATGTTTATAAAATATTGAGTAAAATGCAGTAGGATACTTAAATAATTGCATAAACATTACAAAGGAGATAATGGCTTGCCAAGATCAAACATTTGACAGTCAGAAGCACCTTGTGAAAATGGGAAATGTTTATCAGTGAAGGATGAAAGTCTACATTCAGCATAGGAAAAAGGAGTTAGATGTGTAGATGTGTATACTGGATTGAGGTACAAGTTATCTGAAAGTCAAACATTCTAAAGCCTAGGACCACCTGAAATAGAAATGTAGGGGCCACAGGGAGGCTGCCCCAAGATGGGCCAGTTTATCATGAAGATTATTCTGAGCTAAAGGCAATCTAGACTATAAGGCTTGGGGCGCCTGGTTGGCTCAGTCAGTTGGATGACTGACTCTTAATTTCAGCTCAGGTCATTATATTGGGCTCCCCTTGGGCTCCACACTCAGTTGGGACTCTGCTTAGAGATTCTCTCCCTCTTCCTCTGCCCCTCCCCCTGCTCACACATGTGCAAACATGTGTGCTCCCTCTCTGCCTCTCTCTAAACTAAATGGATAAATCTTTAAAAAAGAGAGAGAGAGAGACTATACAAGTTAGAGAAATGTTCCTCCCCCCCTTAACTACGTAGAAGACTCTAAATTGGGGGTCTTTCCCAGAATAAGGGAAGCCCTAGACCCCAACCCCTCTCTTCCTGGTTTAGGATGACATATATACTTCATTGTGCCTGACTATCTTTGGAATTTCCATGTCTGTGTGGATTCCCCATACACGGGTTATTAAATTTGATTTTCTCTTGTTAATGGTCTCATGTCAATTTTGTTCTTAGTCCTGCTAGAAGGACCCTTGAAGGGGACGGGAATTCTTGCTCTCTGACAAAAAGAATAAGCAACATGTTATTTGGGTTCAAGGATGAATTCCACTGGATGACTATGGAGGCCTTCATGGAAGAGGACACATTAGGCTGGATTCTGAGGGAAAATAAGATTCCCACAATTATTTCCAACTGAGGAGAGAGGCTAAGACATGAATATACATAGTGTGTCTAGGAAAGTAATTTGATAATCCAAACTATAGAGGGCATGAAAGTTGTGGACATAAATGAGACCAGAAAATAATAGATTGAGGCCAGAGCATTAGTGCTAGCAAGTTTAGATGTTATTCTCTTAGTAACTGAGGGCCAAGAAAAGTTTCTGAGCAGAGGGCATAATCTGTGTTTCATAACAATTACTCTTGGGCCCATAGGGAATAGACGAGTCTATAATGAGGCAGGGAGGCTAGGAGGCTAATTAGGATGTTATAATTGTCTAGTGAGAAATGAGGAAGACTTGATTGAATGGAAAGGAAGTGTCAGGGAGGGGAAATTTTCCTCTTACCCCTCTCAGTCCTTCTGGCTGATCTAATAATTAAATCGACACAAAACAGATTAATAGGAGAGAAATAAATTAATTTCATATATATGGAGGTCTCATAGATATAGGACCTAAAAAGCAACCAAAGTAGGCTTCTTATATACCTTTTAGACAAAAAACTAAAAAACAAAAACAATAAATTTGTGAACAACTGACAAGATGAAGAAACCTAAGCTAAGCAGAGTTTGTTCACATAGTCTTCTCTATCTCTCTTCTCTCTTCTGACTTTTCTATCTCCTCGGTAAGGATGTCTTTCTATCTCCTGGCACCCATGGGAGATTCATTTCTTGCTTTCAGGGGGACAGAAAGCAGGGTCAGAGTATCTTTTTTGCACCAGCTGTTTCTCAAGTAATCTTAATTCAAAATAATCAATATACCACTTTGGCATATTTTGAGGTGGACTTCCCTGAGCCCCATCAAAAGTAATAAATAAGACAGACATTTCAAAAAGAAAATTAACTGCACTTGGTGAGTAAATCAATTAAAAATACGTTTGGATGCAAGATACAGAACTTCTGCTGAACAGAGCTTCACCTGTAGTGGCTTACTTAAGTAGATGCAGGTAGGCGGGTGCTGCTGTTGGTCCTGAAGTTTGACAATATTAGCAACATTTCTCAGTTCTCTTGTTTTTGCATCATGTTGTTGGACAACTTTCTCCTTCACAGCTGACTTGAGGTGTCATTAGCCAGAACAGGGTCACATGGCAGCCTCTAGCCACAGCAGACACTGGGAAAGTGGGGAACAGGAATGTCTTGATTGCCTGAGATTGACCATGGTCCAGAACTAGGGGCTGATCATGTGGTCTTTTTTGAAAAAAAATTATTAGCCTGGAATAAAGAGGCATTAGGTATCAGGCGGACAATAGCTTGCCACAATGACTAATCAGATATATGGGGTATAGTGGGTTGAATAGTGTCCCTTTAAAATTTCTGTCCACCCAGAAACTCAGAATAAGACTTCATTTAAAAATAAGTTCTTTGCAAATGTAAATAAGGTAAAGATCATGATGAAATCATACCAGATTAGGATGGGCCCTATATCCAATGAGAGTGTCCTTGTGTCAAAGACAAAGCCAGACACTAGTTAAAAGGGTAAGGACAGGTGTTAACAATAAACTATCACAATAGGGAAGAGGATCCATCATGATCTGATCTCAACCTCAATTTGACTGGACATTTTAAAGGAAGAATGAAAGAGTAGGGAGGGAGAAAGGTGGAGGTTTGAGCACTTGGGGAAGTGACCATTTAAAAACAGTGGGAAGAGGAGGGAGGCACAGTCCACAAGAAACTCATCTGGATTTGCTAATTGGCACGTCTTGAAGTTAGGCCTCTACTCTCACACAGAGACTGGGAGACAAGGACCCAGCCTTCAGGTGTTGGCTAGAACAAACAGTAAATCCTTCTGGCCACCTTGAGCTCCCCCAGGCAAACACTAGACTCATCATCCAAGGCATATGGCCTTAAACTATTAAAAATGACACTAGTGTTTATTCAAATATTTTATTTCATTTTTTATAAGAATTTCCTTGTTTATTTGAGAGAGAGCTAGAGAGCACAAGTAGAGGGAGTGGCAGAGAGAGAGGGAGAAGCAGAATCCCTGATGAGCAGGGAGCCCGATGTGGGATGTGGGGCTCAACCCCAGGACCCCAGGATCATGACCTGAGCTGAAGGCTGACGCTTAACTGACTGAGCCACCCAGGCGCCCCTGTTCAAATCTTTTAATGTGTTTATGGAGGGAGTATAGAAGAGAGGAGAATGGACAAAATAATTTGTTCTGAAAATCTACAATTTTTATAGACCAAGTTAGAGGCCTGGTAGAGGAGAGAGCTTAGAGGAACTTGAGTAGGGTTTGGTCAAGGAGAGAATCCTTGTCATAAGAAATAGATGCAAAGTGAAAGGCCACATGAAGACAGAGGCAGAGGTTGAAGTCATACTGCTAAACCCAAGGAGAACCAGGACCCAACAGAAGCCAAAAGAGGCAAGGTAGGACCCTTCCCTAGAAACTTTGGAAGGAGCATTGCTCTGCTGATGCTTTGATTTCAAATTTCTGGCCTCCTAAACTGTGAAAAAATTAATTTCCACTGTTCTAAGTCACTCAGTTTGTTGTAATTTGTTCCAGCAGCCCCGGGAAGCTAATACACTGGGTGAAGGAGAACAGGAGCTTGGGAAAGTACCATTGTCATGACTTAAACATGCTCACCTTGAGACATTTGAGAAATGTTTATATGGGGCTGTTAGCCAGGAATGGGATGATGGATTTAGAGCTAAAGAGTGATGTAGACGGGTGCCTGGGTGGTTGGTTAAGCGTCTGCCTTCCGTTCAGGTCATGATCTCAGGGTCTTAGGATCAAGTCCTGCATCAGGCTCCCTGCTCTGTAGGGAGCCTGCTTTTCCCTCTGCCTCTGCCTCTCTCTCTCTCTGTCTCTCATAAATAAATAAATAAAATCTTAAAAAAAAAAGTGATGTAAAGAATAAAGAGACTGCTGCGGTAAGAAAATCAAACCAGGGCGNGGGTGCCTGGGTGGTTGGTTAAGCGTCTGCCTTCCGTTCAGGTCATGATCTCAGGGTCTTAGGATCAAGTCCTGCATCAGGCTCCCTGCTCTGTAGGGAGCCTGCTTTTCCCTCTGCCTCTGCCTCTCTCTCTCTCTGTCTCTCATAAATAAATAAATAAAATCTTAAAAAAAAAAGTGATGTAAAGAATAAAGAGACTGCTGCGGTAAGAAAATCAAACCAATCAGACAATAGTTTATAACTTAGGATAAAACTTAGGATATAACTGTGATGCTCACTTCAATATTCTCAGTGCTCCTAATGCACTTTGTTCAGATTTCTAGTATCATTCCGTCTCTCCCTCTAGATTGTGATTTTCTTGAGGGCAATGCACCTTTTTTAAAAATAATTAATTAATTAATTTTAGGGAGGAAGAGGGAGCTTGAATGTGGGCAGGGGGAGTGGGAGGAGGGAAAGAAACTTTAGCAGACTCCTCCTCACTGAGCTCAGAGCTCCAAAATAGCTCCCAGCACCCCCTAGCCACCACCCCACAGGGCTCCCTCTCAGGACCCTGAGATCATGACCCCACTGAAATCAAGAGTGGGATACTTAACCTACTGTGTCACCAAGGGGCCCCCAATGCACCATTTTTATTTGCATTTGTATCTCAATTATCTAGCACAATATTCAGCATTTGAAATAATCTATGTAATAATTGTTGGATAAATTGTAATAATTGTAGTTAGTGTTAACAGTCTCCGGAACTGGGCCATCTGAGCTAAATCCTGGCTCTATTGTATATTAGCTTTGTGACCTTGAACAAATTATTAAAAAACAAAAAACAAACAAACAAACAAAACCACCGTGCCTCAGTTTCCTCATTATAATGTGGAATAATAATAAGATCCTCCTCATGAAACTGTTGTGGTAGTTAAATAAATTAATACTTTTAAAGTACTTTGTACTGAGCCTATAGTAAGTGTTCAATACATGATCAATAAGCACAAATATGCTGTCAAATTAAGAAGTAAAATAAAGCCTTCTGACATTCTGTACTGTAATCCAAAGTAGGCCTTCCTTGTGCTTTTATTTTACATCTTCCTATTTATTTCTTTCATGATACTGTTGTAATCTGTAGATTAATTTACTTGCCTACTAACAATTAAGTCCCTCGCAGGCAAGAACCTTGTCTATTTAGTTTTCCATTCATCCTATGTTTAACACCTCAACTTCATCCACTAGAGATTAGTAACAGTTCATCCAAGGAATAAATTGTTGAATGATCCATTTCATTCAATGACTATTGAATAGTTATTGAATAATTTGTAAAGTCTAATTGAAATCTTTCTCATGTAGCTAATATCGAAATGCCCAGTTCAAAGTCAAAAGCGAGGTAAGGTATAGTTAATAATCGACTTTCAGGCAGATCTAGGAAGGAAGGACTTGCTATTATATCTAGGACAAGCTGTAAGCACAGTTAGGTGTCCCCAGAAAAAGAATGAGTCCCCCAGCTATTTTTGTGATCTATGCCTTACTGACTCTACTTGTCCTAGCACACTTCCTGTGGAACATCTTAGGAGGTGTCAAATAACAAAGAAATGCAAAACTTTCAGGAGTTAAGAATTTTAAGGGAACAAAGGGAATGCAAAATGAACAATCTCTACCTGCCTTTAACCTGGTGTCATAAATACCAGTTTCTTTTATTTTTTTTTTCTGTAATCTCATTTAACACATGAATATTGGGCCTAAGTGGTATTCTGTAAATGCTTAAATTAGTAATATCCGTGATCATTTTGATGTCTATGATAATTGCTAAATAAACAAGGTCATCCATAAAAACAAAACAAAACAAAAAAACCACCAAACACGAACAATCTCTAGCCTAATCATATCAGATACAAACTCCCAAGTGCTGGGGCTGGGGCACCTGGGTGACTCAGATGGTTGGGTGTCTGCCGTTGGCTCAGGTCATGATCTCCAGGTCCTGGGACCTGTCTTTAGCTAAAATCATGACCTCCAGTTCCCGGGATCGAACCCCACATCGGGCTCCTGGTTCAGTGGGGCGCCTTCTTCTCCCTCTACCTCTGCCTCTCTCTCTCTCTCTCTCAAATGAATAAACCCTTTTAAAAAAAATTTAAAAAACTACTAGTGCTGTTTCAAAAGTAAGCAAAGCTGTCTCAAATGAATAAATAAAACCTTTAAAAAACAAAAAACTAAAACATAACTCCCAGTGCCCCTTCAAATGTAAGCAAGGCCCGGTTCCTAACCGACCTGAGGTGCCAAAGACCCCATCCAGTTCATACCTGCTCTCTCTGAGCACATCCAGAACCCCTTTCCCTTGTCCCATGGTTACTTCATTATTATGTTAAAGTCTCTGCCCTTGGAGGAGCATAAGCCTCATTAACATAACACAAGATGCTCTTATAGGCTTGGCTATCTTTATTGGAAATGACAAAGCTCCCCTTTCTGAATATTTATCCTAACCCTAAATAAAAGGAGCCCACTCATCCCTGCTCAGGAAGTAAAGGCTTTGGAAGTTATCCCCATATTTGCTGCAAATCAAGTTTCCTTTGTATGACACCTACACCTGGTATAGTCTCTGTAATTCACCATAAAGCATAACTACCTGAAAAGAAGATAACACCTCTATCACTACATTAGCATACTCATTTTTGTCCTGTCTGCTCTTCAGGGCAGCTTTGGCATGGGAATAACAATGTTATCATGCACATAGAAAAAGACTGATCTACTCACCGGGTCCAGGACAGGTTACCCCAAATTATGAAGACTTGACATCTTAAATATTTTGAGTTGAAGGAATTTGGGAAAAGGCACATACAGGAGAGACTTTATGAACTTCCCCTGCAGCAGGCCATACAATCCTCCTGTGAGAGGTGCCCTCCCTCTCATGCAGGCAGGCCAGGTCTGTGGACCCAGAGGGGGTCCAGCAGTATCAGCCAAGAGGCGCCTTGGCTACACAAAGGATAGGAATCAAATGGGAGGGCGCCTGGGTGGCTCAGTGGGTTAAAGCCTCTGCTTTCGGCTCGGGTCATGATCTCAGGGTCCTGGGATCGAGGCCCGCATCGGGCTCTCTGCTCAGCAGGGAGCCTGCTTCCTCCTCTCCCTGTCTCCCTGCCTGCCTCTCTGCCTACTTGTAATCTCTCTCTCTGTGTCAAATAAATAAATAATTAAAAAATCTTAAAAAAAAAAAGGAATCAGGGCGCCTGGGTGGCTCAGCGGGTTAAAGCCGCTGCCTTCGGCTCAGGTCATGATCCCAGGGTCCTGGGATCGAGGCCCGCATCGGGCTCTCTGCTCAGCAGGGAGCCTGCTTCCTCCTCTCTCCTCTCTCTCTGCCTGCCTCTCTGCCTACTCGTAATCTCTCTCTCTGTGTCAAATGAATAAAAAAAAAAATCTTTAAAAAAAAAAAAAAAAGGAATCAAATGGGAGACAGCAGGTAAGTGAGAGCAGAGTTTACTGAAGATGTAGAGAGAGTGCAGGCATAGACAAGTGTCTGGGGGACTCAGAAAGGAAAGGAGAGAGAGCCTCATCTTTGTTCAGGGTTGAGATTTTTATTGAGGACTGTGGTCTGGTGTATGTGTCCTCTTGGACATCCAGGAACTGGTTAGAACAAGGACAAGGGTCCAGGTATCCTCCACAAGTCACTTATTTCTTGGAGCCATAGGGTCTTGGTGTTACAGAACCTGGACTGGACGCTGGGAGAAGAACCAAGCAGCACTCGGAGACTTTGGAGGATTGGAGGTTTATTTAACACCAGCAGGCTCAGAGGAAACTGTTCTCCAAAGGTCTGAGTCCCGAGCACAAACAGGGAGCGTAATTTATACCCTTTTACTTCCACATACTTGCTACTTTGGACAAGAGCAGGTAACAGGGTATGAAAGAAGAACCCAGAGGGTTTTGAGAAAGGGCCTGGAATTCCCTTGCTGGTTTGGTTGGCCATCTTAGAGTACAGTTTTTCCTTTGTCATTCCTTCCTTTGATGCCCCTTTCAACACCTAGTTTAGAGGGCATCATTATCATCTACCACAGGTCGATAGCCCTGCAAGGCTAGTATCTGGGCAGCGGCTCACCTGGTAACAGTGTTTTCTATGAACTTAGCAATCCATCCAAAGGTTCCTAAGGTTGCCCAATAAGCAATAACAATAACAGGTTTCTGGGAGAAAGTCCAATCAGAAGGGGCAGCAGCGTAAAGTCTGACTCCTGAGGTGAGGGATAAAACGCCGACAATAGCCAGGGATCACCATGAACAGATGTCCATCAGTCAGTGGGGTCTCATCGAAGGTGGAGCTGGAGCAGGTCCGTAGGGTCTGGGTGGGCTTTCCACTGGTGTGATTCGTCCAACTGGTGAGAGCCTTCTTTACTCTAAAATAGTGGAACCATTGGGTGACACCTGAGACCTTGAGGGCAGTAGGGATGGCTAGAACAACAGTGTGGGGGCCTGTCCAGAGATAGCCAAATCAGGAATAATTTATTTGAGAAACAAGTCCAGTTTTAACAAACTTGGCCTAATTATTTGCATAAGCTCAGCAAGAACAGTGAGTGATCATATAGATTTTTTAGAATCTGCTTTGCTGGAACTTTATAAGGAATCTCTAGGTTGAACTTTTAGTAGTCTTTCCAGACCAGAAGCCAAGCCATGTACTTGCCACCAGACATGCCTGCAATCCCTGTAAGACTTGGGCAGATTCCTCTTCATGAGATCCCCAAAGTATCCTGAGGTTCCTGCACCTGCCAGGAAGTGACTTTCTTTACTCACCTGGTGAGGTTGCTTACTCTGTAAGCAAGGTGTCAGACCAACAGTTTCAAGGGGCTTTATGGCTCCAGGTTCATAAAGTGAGCCTTAGCTCCTTAAAGCTGTCTGGTCATATCTGAGTCTATTCATGTCTTTCTCAAATATGACATTCCAGTCAAAGCCTTGGTAAAATAACCAATGTTTCCAATTTTATCCTGTTACAAGGAGAACAGATTCTTTTTTTTTTTAAGATTTTTTTTAATTTATTTATTTGACACAGAGAGAGAGATCACAAGTAGGCAGAGAGGCAGGCAGAGAGAGAGGAGGAAGCAGGCTCCCCGCTGAGCAGGGAGCCCGATGTGGGCCTCGATCCCAGGACCCTGAGAACATGACCTGAGCTGGAGGCAGCGGCTTTAACCCACTGAGCCACTCAGGCGCCCAGGAGAACAGATTCTTATTGAATTTATGCAAATGGCTAGGATTGCTATGGAAGAAGGTATACTTATTAAGACCTTTTGAGTCTTTTCAGAAGGTTCAGATAGAGAGAAAACTTGAATGCTTTAATTTGCTTACAAATGATTATTTTATCATGTTTCTCTAAGTTGTAGAAATCTTAAGTTTCCTTAATCAGGAAGAGTGAACATTAAGGAACCAGCAATGTTTTTCAAACAAGGATCACAAAACTATAATCATCTTTTTATTTTTTATTTATTTATTTTTTTAAAGATTTTATTTATTCATTTGACACAGAGAGAGATTACAAGTAGGCAGAGAGGCAGGCAGAGAGAGAGGAGGAAGCAGGCTCCNGAGCAGAGAGCCCGATGTGGGCCTCGATCCCAGGACCCTGGGATCATGACCTGAGCCGAAGGCAGCGGCTTTAACCCACTGAGCCACCCAGGCACCCAGTATAATCATCTTTTTAGTTCATTTAGTCCCATGTTATTGATTCTTGTTCAGTCTGAATGCAGATTCTTAGTTCTGGAAGTTCTTACTCATTTCAGTTCTGATCTTAAAGATATTGAATACCTGTATTGTCCTAAAAGTTCTTTATATGAACCTCCTTGAAGATGAAACTCATTTTACAAGAGAATTAGAACAATTATAAATAACAAAAACTCAGAATAGACATGATTAATGATCTGATAGGAGAGTTCACTATGATACGATTGACGAGGAAACTCGGTTATTCTGTGATAGGTAACACTTCAATAGCCAGAACCAGAACGTTACATACCAAACTAGCAAGACTAATTAGTCAACAAGACTTTTTTTTTTAAGATTTTATTTATTTATTTGATAGAGGGAGAGATCATAAGTAGGTAGAGAAGCAGGCAGAGAAAGAGGGGGAAGCAGGCTTCCTGCTGAGCAGCAAGCCTCACGCGGGGCTTGATCCCAGGACCCTGAGATCATGACCTGAGCCTAAGGCAGAGGCTCAACCCACTGAGCCACCCAGGCACCCCAGGCAACAAGACTTTGTTCATGATTTAAATCTTGGCAATCCTAAGATTCCTCAGAAGGAATCTTTTTTTTTTAAATATATATATTTTTAATTTATTTGACACACACACACACACAGAGATCACAAGTAGGCATAGAGGCAGGCAGAGAGAGGAGGAAGCAGGCTCCCTGCTGAGTAGAGAGCCCGATGTGGGCCTCAATCCCAGGACCCTGAGATCATGACCCTGAGATCATNGATCATGACCTGAGCCGAAAGCAGAGGCTTTAACCCACTGAGCCACCCAGGCGCCCTCCTCAGAAGGAATCTTAGAAAGTTTTAAAGCACATGCCTGCCTAGATAGGATTAGGGATGTTAAAGACCTAATAAAGGCAAGACATAGAAACTTTTTTCTAGGCAGGTGGAGAGAAAACAACCATTTGCATTTTCTTATCAAGAGCAGACCAACAACTTGAGAATACTTTATCTTTTTGAACAGAGAGAAAGCCGACTTTCTATACCAGTGTCTTTAAAATTCATTCATTTCAATCTTAGTCCATCCTGACCACACCTAAAATTTGTTTCCAAAGATTTCCCTTCACAAACCTCCAACTTTCCTTTGCATTCAGGTTTTGTCCCAAGCCATTTCTTTCCAAACAACCATCTCATTTAGGACAAAATTACCTTCTTTTACCTTCAACAAAAATGCATTCCCATTCCTTATCTTTCTTACATATCTCCTACTTTTTTTTTTTTTTTAAAGATTTTATTTATTCATTTGACACAGAGAGATTACAAGTAGGCAGAGAGGCAGGCAGAGAGAGAGGAGAGAGGAGGAAGCAGGCTCCCTGCTGAGCAGAGAGCCCGATGTGGGCCTCGATCCCAGGACCCTGGGATCATGACCTGAGCCGAAGGCAGCGGCTTTAACCCACTGAGCCACCCAGGCGCCCTACATATCTCCTACTTTTCCACATACAGAGTTGATTCCCTTATTTCCATCAGTCTCAGTTACTGTTAGCAGAATTTTTCACTCTTTAGAAACCTTAATCTCCAGTGAAGACTAAAGAGTCACCAATTATGAACTGTTACACCAGAATTCTTTAAGATGGCAAGTTTGTGAATCAGTTAAGCACAAAACATGTTCACCAACAGATTTAAATATCCTTAATTCTTTGCAATAAGTCAAAAGCACAAGCCTATGTCCAGTAATCAATACTTTAGCACTTTATCCCATTTGGAAAAGCCCTAGATGTCCAACAAATTTAATTCCATTTGTCATCCAAGCAAAACTTTAAAGTGTCAGGTTACCAAAGACTTTGAAAGCTATTTTAACAACTACCCATGAAAACTTTGATGAGACAATTAACCATCATTTTAGTCATTTTTAAAAAAGATTTTATGTATTTATTTGACAGAGAGAGACACAGTGAGAGAGGGAACACCGTCAGGGGGAGTGGGAGAAGAAGAAGCAGGCTCTCCCGCAGAGCCCGAAGCCCTACGTGAGGCTCGGTCCCAGGACGCTGGGATCATGACCTCAGCCGAAGACAGACGCTTAACAACTGGGCCACCCAGGCGTCCCCATTTTAGTCATCTTTTTACTAACAACTCAACAGAGATAACACGAGGTTATTTGACCATCAGGAAACCTTGATAGAATAAAAGTTTCACGTTTACCACCGATAACTTAAAAGACACATCAATCTTAATTAAACCAACAAACTCAGTTTAAGTGCTGAATTACGTTTCACCTGGATCCTCCTCATGGTCGATTTTCACCTGAAACACGTGGGGAAATCTGGAACGAGCGGTCTTAGGTCCAGGGGGTGCTCTGCCAGCCATGCGGGCCACACCCAAGGTGGTGCAGAAACGCGGAAGGGGGATGGGGAGGCAGAAGAGACACAGCGCGGCCAGAGGGCAGAGAAAGCGATCCCGGTTCAGGAGCGCGTCAGCTCCAGAGGAGCAGACGCCATGTTTTCCCGCCAACAAGAGGATAGGCAGCCCACGTCGTCGGGCCAGAGAAGACAGGGGATTCCCCGGAAACAAAGGGAGTTTCGGCAGCTGCTTGGGAATAGTCCTTAAAGTCCTCGTCCTGGAGGACACCTGGGATCATGACCTGCGCGGAAGGCAGGTGCTTAACCGACTGAGCCACCCAGGCGCGCCCCGCCCCCCTTTCTCCGAAACGTAAGTATGAGAGCTCCTGTTATTTTACACGCCGTTTCTGTCTGGACCAGGTTTCCTGTGGGCTGGCAGAACTGCTAAATCCGAGATCTCCCCACGCATGCCCCTTAGAAGAAGCAGGAGCACTGTCTTCCTGCAGC
This sequence comes from Ailurus styani, assembly GCA_002007465.1. Taxonomy (NCBI): domain Eukaryota; kingdom Metazoa; phylum Chordata; class Mammalia; order Carnivora; family Ailuridae; genus Ailurus; species Ailurus styani. The sequence goes on along the minus strand of LNAC01000167.1, from coordinate 106,810 downwards.
TCAGCTTTAGGCCCCGGGCCAGAGGCGGACCGCAGTCCCCGGACTTCCCGACGGGCTCATTCCTGCTGCTGCCCCTGATGCCCGTGGGCAGGGCCTCCCTGATAGGTTTTGCTTCCTTACAACCTTTGGGCTCTTTTGTCTGGGTTACAAATATCCTCCTTCGGTCCTTCCTACTAGCACAGAATCGGAGCCATGGGGGCAGAGTTTGGGCTATACGAAGCCAAGAATCAATGTATCGGAATTGGTCAGGGTGTTCGGGAGTCCCGACCATGATTTTGTAAAGGACCTGGACAGTGGGTAGGTCTTAGGGCACCCTTGGAGGGCCAGTCCACCCCAAAGGTGGCCCATTCCAGTTCACATATGTGCCAGATTTTCCAGGACATGTTTTGATCCCATAGTCTCCTGAGAATCCCTTCTGAAAATTTTTGAGCATAGCCTAAGACCGTAGCTTTTGAAGAGCTTCCGCCCATGAGGAGCAGGGGCTCTCCTCGCCACCCTGTGTGTTCCCTCCCTGGGTCGCTGGCATAAAGACAAACAAAGGGTGGGTGTCCCTCCAGAGGAGAGACCAGTCAGATGCCCGCCCGTCTGCCCTCCCGGAGGAGACCCTGGTGCCTCTTAGCCGCAGCGAGTCCGTGTAAACTCTGGACCGGCGCCCGGAAGGGGCTCGCCTTAGACCTTATGGAGTCACCGCGGAGACAGGTCAGGGCCCACTCGGCCTCCGTGGGCTTCTGGGGACCCTAAGGGTGCCCACCCGTGGAGCCGCAGAATCGTTCTGCCCGACAAGCCAGGTCAGACTGCACATCCACTCACGCATTCGCTCCGGAAGTTCTTACAGTGCCTCCCCCCGGGGAGGCCCTACCTGTGGAATTTCTTTCGGAAATTCCCTCCTGTCCCCCCTTTGGGGTTGGGTTCCTGACCTAAGTGACCTCCCCACCCTACCCCTTCCCCGGAGTCCCTACCTGTGAGACGTCTAAAAGGTCTCTGGGAAGTGATCGGTTTCCCCTTCCACCCTGACTGGTCCTGAGGCCCCAGGCCTTACCGGAATCCAGAGTCGGGACCAGGTCCTCACCTACCAAACCTCCTCTGAGTCCGGGTGGGAACGGCGGCCCAGGCCAGCCTGAGGCGACCAGGCTGGAGACGCCGAAAATTAGGCGGGGCGCGCCTTCTCCCTTAGGATCCCTCGTTCTGTCACGGTCCCGCCATTGCCCCAAACCAGTGGCAACAATGGGCCAGAGCGGTTGGGTTTCCCGGTCAGGGAACCAAATGTCACGGAACCTGGACTGGATCCTGGCGGAAGAACCGAGCGGCACTCGGAGACTTTGGAGGATCAGAGGTTTACTGAACACTGGCGGGCCTCCAAGAGAGTGCTCTCCGAAGGTCTGAGCCTTGAGCACAAGCAGGGAGGGTCATTTATACCCTTCTACTCCGCTTACTTGGTACTTCTGGCATGCCCGGGAAACAGGGTAGGAAAGAAGAACCCCGAAGGGCTTTGGGACAGGGACTGGAGTTCCCTGTTTGGTTGGCCATCTTAGAGCACAGTTTTTTCCTTATGGTTGGTACCGAGATGTCTATCACCAGTGGTCTGGAATAAGCACAGGACAGCTTCATCCCGTCATTCTTGCCTGGTCCCTCCTTAGATGCTATCTGTTGCGCTGAAAGCCTCTAAATAAATTAACTCCCTGCCCTTTACAAGAGGACGTATATTATGAGTCAAGTGTAAGGTGGGGGTGCAGGTCCCAGCAAGAACAGAAGCAGGAAAAGGAGCAAAAAGCAGATTTTTGGAGTCCCTTAAGCTTCCTTATCTCACCTGCACCTGGAAGAAAGGAGCATCCTTATCTCCAAAGATGAAAGGACACGGAAAGAAATCTGAATGAATAGGCTTTACCAGGTACCCACTTCTTCCCCAATGCACTACGCTTAGCTCATATTCTTTATTCTGTTTTAGCTTTCCATGACTTCCCACTCTTCATCACACATAGCATAGAAACACTCAGATTTAACCAATTCTTTGAGTCTTCATTTCTTTGTGAAGACTTCATGTCACATAGAACTTACATTAAATAAATGTGTATGTTTTTCTTTCCTTAGTATGCCTTTTTTTATATAAGATTATCTATTTATTTATTTGACAGAGAGAGAGATCACAAGTAGGCAGAGAGGCAGGCAGAGAGAGAGGAGGAAGCAGGTTCCCTGCTGAGCAGGGAGACCAATGAGGGGCTCAATCCCAGGACCCTGAGATCATGACCTGAGCCGAAGGCAGAGGCTCAACCCACTGAGCCACCCAGGCACCCCCTCAGTATGTCTTTTGTTAAAGGGTACCCAACAGAGAGCTTAGAAAGGTAGAAGAAAAAGATGTTTTTCCTCCTTACACTGCAGTAAAGTTGAGGTTTACTTTATGTAAATTTTCACTTTCTAATATATTCCCTATACAGAACATCCATGTTGAGAAATCAGCTGTGTTTCAAATTGACCCCTCTATCAGGATACTTAAAAGGACTTGGGAAATGAAAACCCAAGAGAATCTTTGTGGTACTAAAAGTTTCCAAACCAGGGGCTCCTGGGTGGCTCAGTGGGTTAAACCTCTGCCTTTGGCTCAGGTCATGATCTCAGGGTCCTGGGATCAAGCCCCACATCCAGCTTGCTGCTCAACAGGGAGCCTGCTTCCCCTTTTCCCTCTGCCAGCTTCTCTGCCTACTTGTGATCTCTGTCTCTGTCAAATAAATAAATAAAATCTTAAAAAAAAAAGACTTAAAAAAAAAAGTTTCCAAACCAAAATACAAAAGAGCCTTATTTAATATAAAGCCTTTCTCATTGCTTTCCCATGCCATCTTTCCAGATATACATTGGCTCAGAGAGGATGGCAACAAAGGAGGAATATGTAAACATTTAAATCATCTCTCACTTGCCATCTGTGACAATTCACAGTGCTGAAATCAGAAAGGATGGGATCACTTTTCCATTTCTCTAAGGTCACCAAGGACAGACAAGCTCAGGACATACTGTATTTGTCAGAAGCAAAAGAGATGACTGGAGAGGTGGCAGTGACAAATCTGTTCCAGGCTGAGCTCATTTTACTGAAGAATGTGTGTCCCCTTCTGACATTTATCAAAAGAAATTCAATTTTATAAAAAGAAGGATGTCAAATAATAGTACATAGCTAACACTCATTCTGCTGCTGTCAGAAGGCCAGATGGGGGCAAAAGGAAAAGGGTAGATGGAAGAGAAAGTCATGCCTGCAAGAAACAAAAAAACCCAAGGAGGTGGAAGGGCAGGGCTGATGTACTTAGAGGCTTGAATACATTTATCATTAAATCACCTCCTTGAGATCCACATTAGTGCCCGGTTCACAGCTTGGCATACCGTTTTTTCATTTTCTCTAGTATACAAGGAATGACACAAAGTAGGTGATTGTTGGGATTTTGTTTGTTTGTTTTTTGGATTTCTTAATGCATTTGGGGGGGGGTTGTTTTGGATTTTGTTTTTTGGTTTTTTTCTGCTGCATCACAGAAGAAAGCTAATGAAACCTGGTAAAAGTCTCACCGTACGAGGTCCAGTGAAGTGTCCCCTGCGGGCAAGCAATCAATATTTCTTGTGGTGATGATGATGATTTGTCTCTGACAGAAAAGGATGTGCTGGGTCAAAAAAACCCAAAAGTTGTGACAGAGGTGGCAGAAAAGTAAAAGTCAGATTAAGATCAAGGAAGGAATTCTAATAGTAACTAATGATGAAGCTGACAAAATACTGTAGCAAGTAATAGTGTTTTACCATACTGCATAAAAATATTGGATTAAGGTACAAATTAAATCTCTTTCGCGGTAAGGGGTTTCTGCAGGACATAAGCAATTAGACTGCTGTCTAGAGAAGGCAGAAAACTTGATTAACAGATCCAAAAAGACAGCTAGGGAAGATGGGTTTAACACCAGGAGGTGAAACACCAACTGTTATGCAAATTGACTTTTCCCAAACTGTTGGGTAATTTCAATCAAGGACTGAAATATACTTCTTTTTTTTTTTAACATCACTGTTTCCTGGGCTTCAACTCTACTCAAAGGAGTTTCTTATTAAGTAAATGCTACTCATGCATGTGTCCCAGTCAGTCTCCCGAGGACACTACAGAAGATTTAAACCTAACAGGTTTTTGCTCCTTTTCTTTAAATTTACAAATATTCAGAGTGTCTGAGCTAAGGATGGCTGAGCAGGCAGCTTGTGGGGCTTGGTGAAGGGTGCTGCAGGCCCTAGCTGTGAACCACTTGACCTCTCCCAGTCCCATAGCCTCTGCAAGGTGCCTGTTTGATGGAATCCAGGGCAGTCTTATTTAGAATAGGGACTTGAAGAACATGCTAAAATTGGTCAATGCCAAAACACTTAAGTGTTTGTCCAGGAATCCAGGAAAAATCATAACTGTTAATACTGAGTGCTCAAACTTGTACTTTCTGTCTTTGAGATTGTCAAATTTAAGGTCCTAAAAGTTTTGCAGAGTATTTTAAAAATGTATCTGTTTTCAAGTATCTCTCTTTGAACGAAAATAAATCAAGCTCAATAGCATATAAACCAGATCTTTCTGCTCCTTCTTAGAGGATTTCGGAAGAATTAATGTCCTATAGATGATCTTCTACGTGGCATTAATATTGTTATTTTGAAAAGTTTTATGACCAGCCCAGCTTTCAAGGTTCGAAAATTTTCACTGGGCTAGCCACAAACATTTGCATAAATCCTTTGGAATATAGGGAATAAATAATAAGTGATCAAATAAACGAAGTAAGTTAACATACATGTTTCAGCCTTTCCTATCAGGGGTTGGCAAACTTGGCGTTCTGTACAGCCTCTCAAAGCTACTCAGATCCACTGTGTGACACAAAAGCATCTCCAGACAAGGCTGAAACAGGGACGTAGCCATGTGCCAATAAAGTGTTCTTTATAATAACAGGGAGTGGACTTTGACCTGTAAGCCAGAGTTTGCGGACCCCTGCTTCATTTCATCACTTTCCCCTTCATCTCTTTTCATTCATCCTCTTCTCAAAGTCACAGTCTTACACGCAAAATGCAGCAAAGCTGTGGCTACAGGCCAAAGATTGTAAACAAAGATTGCAGGGGGGAACCTGAGCATCAGTTAAGTCTGTGCCGAATCATTAATGAAATATACACTGGGAAACATTAGAGTTAACAATCCATTTCCCCCCCTGCTGCTTGACTGATTTTTTTTTTAATGCAAATTTGATAGTGGAAATCCCTAACTTAAAATGCTTCACCTGCCAGAGAGGGCCCTGGTTCTTTGGTTCCTCCCCAGTTGACCCTGTTTTCCTCCCCTACTTCATCAGTTGCCCTTCCTTCCCTCTCACATCCTTCTTCCTGCTCCAGCTACACAGGAAGAATTGTCATTTTCCAGAATGAAGTCTGCTGTCTTGCTTTCCAACCCATGGCTTTTTTATTCACTCTCCCTGAAACATTCTTCTATTGACATCCTTGACCTTGCTAGCTCCTTGAGGATTGAGCTTAGGTGTCTTAGGTGACTTTGACTTCCAAACTATGCTCCTAAGACATCCTTTGCATACCTGTATTATAATAAATTTTCTCACCACTCTCTATTTCCTCTACTGCTCCAGATAAATGTAAAATTATTGAATGCTGAAACTGCATTTTCTTTAAGCATGTTGCTTAGCACATGGAAAACAATCCATGAGTGAGTATGAAATCAATCAATCAGTCCATTAATTAAATTATCTTTGGGCCCCTTCACTTCAGCCTGTAACTTCATTTGTTCTCAACTCCAAGCAATTTGTTTTTTGCATATTATTTATAATGATGCCCAAACAACTAATAGAGAAATGGGGGGGGGAGAATCAGTTAAACGGGTAGTTCAATATCACATAAAAGGGAAAAGTATTAATAAAACCACTTTGCGTTTACCACATAAGTAGAAATCTTTTCTCAACTGCTAGTTCTATGAGAGCCAGGTTTTTTCTGAAGAGCTATTAAACATTTATGGGGTCTACAGGAGACATGAACAGCTGCTATATAAAGACGTCCAGAAGAACAGACTGTAGAAAAAATAAATTTGTGTTTCAGCAGAAATTCATGCATGATCTACGTATAGCATATATCCTTCTGGGTTATTAGAGTCTAGCCTTTCAAAATCTTTGAACTACTTTACAACTCTTTGTAAAAGTTGATAGACACGCATATTCTGTCTCTGGACAATTTCATTGCTCTGGAGAATTTCAATTGACTTCCTATCCTCCCGTGTAAACAACGGTTTTGCTTCCATTGGCAATTCCATTTCTTGATTCCATAGAAATTGGTGCCTTTTGACTTCTCCTATAAGCCTATTATAACATCGACCTGGTTCCTTCCTTGAACGAGTAACATAAAACCTTTAACACATGCTCATTTTTATATCCATATGAGAGTCGTGATTTTACCTTTCCCAGAAAATTACCTTTTAACAGTTTTTGAGGTTCCACTGAGGTGCCCAGTGGGTATACCTACCAGAGCCTGGAAGATTGCATAAGCCAAGAAGCACACTCCGAGGACAGTGTATGCCCAAGCTGACTTTTTCTCAGTTCCCAAAAGTGAATCCAAAATGGCAATAGAATTTTGCTCACTGCTTTTCTAATTTTAAGTTTCCTCTCTGCCTATTTTATATTTTGGGTTTGAGTTTTGGATTGTTTGTGGTGTTAAAAACAAAAAACAAAAAACACCATAGGCCCAAAATGCTGTTACTTAGGTTAAGGCCCCAAGTCAGTTAACTTAAACTTAATACCTAACTTGACCATAGTTTCAACCCCCCAGAAATGTAAACTTTAACCGGGTTATTTCCTGATCAGCACTAGGAAATTTACTGGTAAACCTATTCTGTTCACCGTCATAGGGTGACCTGGCCTTTGCTAATAATTTCCTTTTTTCCACACCCTTCATACCTTTAAAAACCTTTCCTGTAGTTCTTTGGAGCTCCCCTCTCCTTGCTGCCTGATTCATGAACTGATTAATAAAGCCAGTTAGATCTTTAGAATTTACTCAGTTGAACTTTTGTTAGTTAACAGTAGCCAATACGTTATTTCCCAGTAATTAATGGGAATTTGGTTTTATGACCTGATTGTTTGAACATCTCTATAAATGGATTAATAGTTTATAGAGATCTCCGATGGAAGAGATATGGTAGAGAATCTGGTGTTTAGTCTTTTCTGTTTGTCCATTTTGAAATCAAATTAATTAAGAATTTTGTGTCCGGTGAGAAGGTGATATCTAAACTGATGAGTTTTATATTTCTCTGTTTACACTTGACCCATGGCTAAAATTTCAGATTGGAAATCATAAGCTTTCTCCCTCTCTCTATGTATATATATGTGTGACTATAATTCAGGAAAGCCTTTCTCTCTCACTGTGTATGGAATATTTTTACTTTCAATAGTGTTAATAAATGGGATTATAAAATCTCTGAAATTAAAGAAATTTTATTTTGATTGGCTTACAAAGTTAAATAAACACATATAATTAAAATAATCCCCAAACTCTCAGAAAACAAGGAAATTGAATTCCTCATATTTTCAATGTGTTAGATTTAAAAAGCATTCAGTCCAGAAATGTTTTAAGAATTCACTTTCACAGAATTTAGTAAATGAGACAAATTTAGTTATCACTCATTTTACTTTTTAAAAAATAGCTGTCTTCTCTGCTTTGTTAGTTGCTATATACATATACACATATATAAATATATACATATGTATATAAAAGAGTAGATTTTTACTTTACTTGGATATATTCTTTCTAATCTTAAAAATTTACTGATTGAAGTTGATTGTGTTACTTATATTTAATGTTTAAGATTATGAAATATGTAAATTTGTATTTACCCAAATTAAATCATTATTCTGATCAACTCCATTTCAACAGTAATTACATTTTGTCGTATGTCAGTTTGAAGACAATTTACAAGCTCTATAGTTAACTTAAAACCTTAGGCTAATACTAACTTGAGTTAATTAAGGGACATTCACTTGATAATTAGTATGATAGTATCTTAAGATAGGACGATAGAATACTGAAATACTGATTAGTGATCATAATTTTAAGTTTATATCCATTTGCTTCTCATTTTTATGAGGCTGTCTCTTGGGTCTGTAATGAGTAGGCTCATTTCTGCCACTTTGAGAAATGTATATAAATGATGGCAAGTGGCTATAGGGAGAGCTGTGTTATGTTTATTCATGAGCTCTTTGTGCTACAAAAGGCTGATGTGTGACAGGCAGACAGGTAGCTACTCCCCAGTTTGCTCTGTGAATTAGAAGTTTGTTACTTTTATTAAAAGTTAGAATTAATGTGCTTTAGATCATACTTAGGAGCCATAGTTTCAGAGAACTACAGCTGTGTATGTACTTCTGTTTTTCTTTAAGGGAAAGAGTAGTTTTGTCCTAAGGGAGTAGATCATCTTTGGTGTCCAAACTCCTTTGTGTTCTTCAAGCCAGCTGAGGACCCCAAAGAACTAAAACCATCTTTGAAATTTCTCAGAGGGCTCCTTTGAAATCACAAAGATTTGTTCTTTCACATCATAGAAAGGGAGGTGCTAGGAAGAAAAAAGCAGGTTTACTTGATATGCTATTATTGCTCAGTTGTCTAGGAAGAGTTGTTGAGTCAGAATTTTGCCTACCATAGGTAAAATTTACATGAGTAAAGTCTTGTTAACACAAACATTTCAGAAATTGAAGTCAGAATGTGAAGTTCCTAGAGAGTTGTTAATGCTGTCAATGCCCAAAATGTGTTTCCATTTATCGCAGTCCTGGCACTGCTTTGCCTGATATCAGACAACAGAATAATATTATCGGTCATACTTTCAATTGTTATTTTTTACATAATAGCTTCATTGACATATCATTCATGTACTGTAAAGTTCAACCATTTGTTTTTATTTATTTAAAGGTTTTTTTTTAAAGACTTTATTTATTTATTTGACACAGAGAGGGAGAGAGATCACAAGTAGGCAGAGAGGCAGGCAGAGAGAGAGAGGAGGAAGCAAGCTCCCTGCTGAGCAGAGAACCAGATGCCAGGCTCCATCCCAGGACCCTGAGATCATGACCTGAGCGGAAGGCAGAGGCTTTAACCCACTGAGCCACCCAGGAGCCCCTTTATTTTTATTTTTTTTTTAAGATTTTATTTATTCATTTGTTAGAGAGAAAGGGAGAGAGCACAAGCTGGCAGAGTGGCTGGCAGAGGCAGAGAGAGAAGCAGGCTCCCCACTGAGCAAGGAGCCCGATGTGGGACTTGATCCCAGGATCCTGGGATCATGACCCCATGATCATCTGGCACCCATGAGCAGTCAGTCGCTATTGTTCCAAAAACTCACCAACTTGAATTTGCCTATTTGGGACGTTTCATACAAATGGAATCATATAATATGTGATTTTTCTGTGTGCGATTGGCTTCCTTCCCTAGCATAATGTTTGAAGATTCATCCATGTTGTAGTATTACTATTTTTCTTGCTATTGTCAAATATTACTGTACTGTATGAATATAACACATTTTATTTATCTACTTCTCAGTTGATGGGACTTAGGATTGTTTTCCATTTTTTGGAATGCCACTGTAAGTACTCATGTACAAGTGTTTGTGTGGACATATGTTTTCATTTCTGTTTGGTGTATACCGAGAAGTAGATTTGCTGGGTAATATGGTAATTCCATGTTAAATGTTTTTATGGTAACTCTGTGTTTAACTGCCAAGCTGTTTTCCAAATGGCTGCACCATTTTATATTCCCACTAGCAGTGTATCAGGGTTCCAATTTCCCTACCTCTTTGCCAGCACATTTCCTATCTGTTTTTTGATTATTGCCATCCTAATAGGTGTAAAGTGGTATAACCTTATGATGTTGATTGACATTTCCCTGATAGGTAATGATGTTGATCATCTATTCATGGGTTTATTGTCTATTCGTATGTCATTTTTGGAGAAATATTTATTCAAATCTTTTGCCCATTTTTAAATTGCATTATTAATTTTTATCATTGAATTATAAGACTTCTTTATATAGTCTAGCTCCAAGTCCTTCATAAGATACATGGTTTGCAAATGTTTTCTCCTCTTCTGTGTGTTGACTTTCCATTTTCTTGATGGTGCCCTTTGAAGTACAATTATGATAAAGTCTGATCAAATTCTTTTGTCATTTGTGTTTTTGGTGTCATACCTAAGATGGCTTTGCTTAACCCAAGATCACAGAGACTTACCTCCTAAGAGTTTTATTGTTTCAGCTCTTACTTTTAGGTCCTTAATCTATTCTGAGTTAATTTTGTGTATAATGCAAGAAAAGAGTCTAACTTTATTCTTTTGTATATGGACATCCTTATATTTGAGAGTGATGCTAATTTAATCAAATATGACCATGTACTTAAAAAAAAAGATTTATTTTTCTTATTTGGGGTGTGGGGGAGGAGCAGAGGGAGAGTGAGAATCCTAAAGCAGACTCCTCACTGAGCATAGAGCCCAACCCAAGGCTCAATCCCAGGACCTGAGATCTTGACCTCAGCTGAAATTAAGAGTTGACCACTAAGCCAACTGAGTCACCCAGTCGCCCCATGATCATGTACTTTAAGCAAAGGAATGTTTTAGACTTTATGAACAAGTACTTACAAAGCCCTATAGAGTAAATTGTCCTGGTACCTGGCTAACAGGGTTTCCAGCCTTCGAAGTGAGTATGGAAGGTCACTTCCTGGTAGGTCCAGGAATCTTAGGGTACTTTGGAGAACAGAAAAAGAGAGGAATTTGCCCAGATTTATAGATAGTGCAGGTGAAATCTAGTGGTGAGTTCTTACCTCAGTCTCCTAACATCGGAAGAACAAATAACAAGAGGCTTTTAGAAGTCCATTCTGAGATTCCTTATAAAAGCTTCCAGCAAAGCAAACTTAAGAATATCTCTGTGGGGGCACCTGGGTGGCTCAGTCATTAAGTGTCTGCCTTCGGCTGAGGTCATGATTCGGCTCAGGGTCCTGGGATCAAGCCTGGCATCAGGGTCCCTGCTCTCCCTCTCCCACTCCCCCTGCTTATGTTCCCTCTCTCACTGTCACTCTCTGTATCAAATAAATAAATAAAAGCTTTAAAAAAAAAAAAGAATACCTCTATGGCCAAGCAGTGTTTCCTTTTTAAATAACTAGGCCAAATTCACTAATACCAATCTTGTTTTGTAATCAAGAATAATCTTTTGAGATTATTTTTGATCAAAAGGGGAGAGACTGTAGAAAAAAATTATGTTTCACTGGAAAACTATGCAGTATCTACATAGAACATATCCTTCTGTGTTATCAGACTCTAGCTTTTCATAGTCTTTGAACTATTTTACAACTCTTTAAAAATTGATAGACAGCCACATTCTGTCTTGTCTGATGGAGCTTCAACCGACTTCTTTCCTCCCTTAGGAAACGGCCACTGTGTCCTCCATTTGCAGTTCCATTGCTTTACTCCACAGAGATATGTGCCTTTGACTTTTCCTCTGAACTGGTATAACATCTGTCTGCTTCCCTGGTCAAATAAGTAAGTAAAATATTTAAAACATGTTCATTTTTACGTTGGGATGAGAGCTATGATTTTACTTTTTTGGGTGGGTGGGGGAATCATCTTTTCACAAAACATTTCAAAATGAGATGAAGAAAATCAGGTAGGTGAGAAAGGGACAAAGGAAAAAGCATAGGTGTTGGATGCTTCTCATTTGGACCAATGTATAGATAATGAACAAAACCTCAGAGAGATTGACTTGTTCAAAGTGATAGAACTAGAAAATAGGGGTGAGATGAGGGTGAAGGGTAAATAATAATTAATGGAAAAATAAATGAAGATGACCAAAAACATGTGAAAGTGGTCAATCCCATAATAGTCGTAAATTCCCTAATACAAAACAAGAACGATCTTTTCTCATCTAAGAGAGTGGCAAACACATGAGTGATACTAACCAGTACAAACAAGCAAGTGGCAGAAAAAAGCACACTCCTGCTTTATGAGTGAGTGTACTTCGTCTCTTTAGGAGACTAATCAGTAATATTTATTAAGATTTAAATGTGGGTAGTCTTTAATGAGCAACTCTACTTTTAGATATTTAACCAGTGAAAGGCTTGCACCTATCAGTGATGATATATGTCCAAGGATATTTATTTCCAGTATCGTTATAATAGAAAAGCTTGAGAACAACCTAAATTCCCATTAGTAAGGAGTTGCTTCAGAACAGAGTATATAGAATAATGCATTTTTTTGTTTAAAAGCCATATATATAAAGTGGTTATCTTGGAGGGATGGAACTATGGATGTCCTTTGCTCTACATTTTTTATATGTTTGCATTACTTTTAGAACATGCAAGAATAATACAGTGAAAATATAATTATTAGAGAATCAAAACTTGATGCAGTATCTTTTCCACTACTTCATGATGAACCATATCATACAAATTAACTCATTTTTTTCAATGCACCAATGGAAGCTTATCAATGGGATTGGGGAGAATTATAGAACAGCATTCTGGATCTGACCTACATGAGGTGAAGAGCAGTCATTATTCCCTGAGAAGATTTTCTATGGATATGCTCAATATCTAGACAAAGATTTCATAAAGATCCATGCATCCTGCTCAAACCATTCATAGCCTTTACCTAACCAACTAACAAATGTCTTTGGGCAAATAACCAGGAGAATTTTACCCAAGTGATTTTGAATAACTTAGGGACTGTGGAATATATGTGTGTGTGTACATAAGTTTGTATATACACTTGCATATTTTTAAATTGGAAATATCTAGATATCTTTTGACTACAGTGCCCACTGAAGAATTAAGTTGCTAGATGATGAATTAATGCTAAATGATATATATACACATCATGTAAATAATCACTTATGAATGAAAATAATTCAAATGGAATTAACATAAAGAGAAGCCAGGGAGTCAAAGCCAGTATGCAGACCAAAATCCTGGAGGACAGCGTCATCATATTATTAGCATTTACCAAGCCATATTTTGGGGTCTTTCACTTATTGAAAATAATTTTGAAAAAATAAATACACACGTGCACATGCAAGTCCCTCAACAAGGCTGTGTGTATAGAGAAGGTAACATAACAGTCTTAGACAGCTTCCATCCCAAATTCATTCGTTGTCCAGTATACATAGTTTCCAACTGCTTTCTAGTCAAACTACAGCAAAGCAAGAGGAAATGAGTATATTGTGGAATGGGAAGCACATAGCAAGACTGTTCATACTTCTCGGCACTGGTGTTTAGCTTGGTCATCTGTGGTCTAATTCTTCTCCCATTGCTCAGGATTGGGCTCCAAACATAGTAAACAACCAGTAGAGGCCACTGATGGAGGAGATTAGAATAGGTCACAAAGGGATATCGGAGACTGTATTTCCCAGGAGGTCCTCAACAAATATTTATCTGTCTAGAGCAAATAATTGATGTGGAGCCCATTGGGGCTAGAGTACTAAGAGATGACACTTTCAGGACTATAATTTTTGAGAAAAAAAATTCCCTTTTATGCTTCGTTATCGAAATAGTTAAATAGAGCCTCTTCTGATATGGTACTTGTCTGCCACCCTCCCCTTTAGAGAAACTGATTTCTGAATAATTTCTCTTGTACATGTGTTTTAAAGGTGTGTAATTAACTGGTAACAGGTTGTTAGGTAGCTGATGAGGTGTGAACCAGCCACTAATTTGTTTTCTTTATTTACAACTTTCCTTGCACTTGAAGATGACAGCGTGGTGTTTTTCATTCCCTGCTTACTTCACCAGATTAAAAAGTGATTTGTGAAGCCATTTTTAATTCCTCAAATTCCATTAAAAAGGAATATCCAGGGGAGTCTTAATCAAGACATAATAGGTACTAAAATGTGATCACACAACAGCACTTCTAATGTGACCTTATTTCAGCTGTTGATGTCAAAGAATTGCCTCTAGTTAACTGAACTCAGCCCTAACACTGACCTGCAACTTCTGAAATAACCTCCATGCAGTTGGCATTGGCTTTATTGCAAATGTTTGCTGCTAACATACATTACAGCTTTGGAATTTATCATATAACCCTCAGGGACAATTTGTTACAAAATTATTATTATTGTATTATCACCAAAATAGCTTGCTTTCCCCCTTCAAATTGCCTTGCCTCCTTTTTAATAATGCATTAAAAAAACAGTTGGAGAAGAAATTAAAATAGAAACATAATGAAATGAGAATTGCTAAAAACACAAGACTGGAATACTGAAAACACAGCTGAAACAGAAATGGCAAAAGGTAGAATCGGTGTGTAACCAAAAGGGGTCACTTGGAACCTGGGAGAGTATTGAGTGATCAGATAAATTTGAAAAGACAAATAAGAATAAAAATTCTGTCCCTGCTTTAAAAAAAATAGCCAAAAGTTAAGCTACAGAATACATGAATTAGTATGTCCAGAACTTCCCATAACCGTTGAACAGATGGAAAACTAACATGCAGCAAAGTACAGACATGAGGCACGCAGCAACATTTTCCTTTCTACCTGTCAAAGCCTCCATCAGTACTTCCATCTAGAGCACAGTGGCCTCTGGGATACTATTTTTAAATGCAGATATAGGGCGCCTGGGTGGCTCAGTGGGTTAAAGCCTCTGCTTTCGGCTCAGGTCATGATCTCAGCGTCCTGGGATCGAGGCCCGCATCGGGCTCTCTGCTCAGCAGGGAGCCTGCTTCCTTCTCTGCCTGCCTCTCTGCCTACTTGTAATCTCTCTCTGTCAAATAAATAAATAAAATCTTTAAAAAAAATGCAGATATATCTCAGAGCATCAACTCCAAAACTGCTATAGTGATCAATTTTGTATGATATTACTAGTCAGTGTTTATCAACTTCTTGATTTAGAGGAGGCAGTGTTTTTTTTTAATCATTTTAATGATTTTATTTTTAAGTAATCTCTACCCCCACCCCCAAAGTGGGGCTCAAACTCACAACCCTGAGAATAAGAGTCGCATGTTACACTGACTGAGCCAGCCAGGTGCTTCAAGGAGGCATTGTTTATTTGTTTTGAAATTGTAATAACGTTTTATTTAAGTAAGTATGTCCAAAATATTATCAGGTTAGCCTATGATTAATATAAAATTTGCCGAGATATTTTAAGTTTTTTTTTCCATACTAAATCTCCCAAATCCAGTGTATACATTTCACTTCAAAATACAGTGTATCATATCACAACTAAATTCAAAGTGACCACATTGTACATGTACACAGCCAGTGGCTCCCCACTCAGGGACTGTCCCCTACCCAGCTACCTAAAGTGGCCCAGTCACTCACCTTCTACCACATTACTATTTTGTCTTCTTTGCAGCCCTTACCAGTACCTCAAATTATCTTACTTGCTTGCATGCTTTTTGGTTCTCTAAGGCAAGGACTCTCTGAACAATGGCTGGCACAGAGTAGGCACTCAATATATACTGTCCCTGCTTGAATCTGTGTCCAGGGGTGGATGATAGGGGGCCTCCTTTCATCGGTGCCTGGAGCCATTTCCCTGCCACCCCTTGGCTTCCTTTCCCAGGACCCATCCTGGGAAGTTAGTTGGAAATGGTGGATATTAAGAGAAAGGATTCTGCTTTGCCTCCAGTTTCCTTGGGAGACCCCACACTGCACTCCTTTCTCACCAAGGTGCTCTCCAGGACCTGCCCTACAACTGGAGGTTCCCGTGGCTGAGCAGGGGACTTGCTGTAGAAGGCAAGGCTAGCACTTTGCAGCAGGATTGGTTTCAAGTTCTCTTCAGTATTGTAGGAGCTAAGGGCAGGCTGCTGCAAAATGGGCCACTTTGGCACAAACATTATGTGGAGTTAAAAGTAATCAAAACCCAGCAGATTCAGGAAAGATCTTTAATCTCCCTCTCAACTGCCCACTTTACCAAGAAGAGAGCTATTAACAGAGATTCCTCTTTACCTAAGAAAAGGATCTATATAACAGGGCAATCTTTGTTTTCCAAACATCTCCTTTCACCTTCCAGCTAAAAGTCTTTCTCTCCTTTGTATCCTTGACCCCCATTCGTCTTCTTAGCTCATATAAGCATCAAATTGCCTCATTATTTGGAATTTCTACATTTGTGTGGATTTCCCATACCTACACTATTAAATTTGATATTCTCCTATTAATCAGTCTCAGGTCAATTTAATTCTTAGTCCGGGACCTTGAAGGGCAGAAGAATTTTTCCTCCCCAACAGTATTCATTCACTGAATCTTCATAGTAACCCCACGAATAGTACCATTAGGATTCTTATTTAATAGACAAAGGAACTGAGGCACTGTTTTATTATTTTTTAAAATTTTTAATTTGTTTATTTGACAGAGATAGACATAGCAAGAGAGGGAATATAGGCAGGGGGATTGGGAGAGGGAGAAGCAGGCTTCCCATCAGCAGGGAGCCAGATGTGGAGCTAGATCCCAGGACCCTGGGATCATGACCTGAGCCAAAGGCTGACGCCCAACGACTGAGACACCCTGGTGCCCCAGAGGCACTGTTTGAGTTAAAAATAACTTACAAGGGAGCCTGGGTGGCTCAGTGGGTTAAAGCCTCTGCCTTCGGGTTAAAGCCTGCTTCCTTCTCTCTCTCTGCCTGCCTCTCTGCCTACTTGTGATCTCTCTCTGTCAAATAAATAAATAAATCTTAAAAAAAAAAACTTACATAAGGTTACGGTGTTGGGGAAAGATAATGAAAAACAAAACCTGCCAACCCAGAAAAGTCTCTTCACAAAGATTAAAAGAGAAAGTAAATGGTTTAAATATTGAATAAGCACCAAACCAGAATGTGATGTGCATCATAGGCAATCCACTAAGAGACTCCAAAATCAAAAGAAATCTCACTTTTCTGTGTAGCCAGCAGATACAATCCATTACATACATGTTCTTTATATAAACAATAACTTAGTGCTCAAGTAGGGAATGGATAGAACCTTTAATCATCAGAATTCATCCTAACTTTACCTGGTAACTGGGGTAGCCATCTGTGTTAGCAAATTGGTTTTACTTTTTTTTTTTTTAAGATTTTTATTTATTTATTTGACAGAGAGAGTGATCACAAGTAGGCAGATAAACAGGCGGGGGGGGGGGG
>LNAC01000167.1:0-89663 GCA_002007465.1 Ailurus styani | reverse complement strand
GGGGGGGGGGGGGGGGAAGCAGGCCCTCAGCTGAGCAGAGAGCCTGATGTGGGACTCCATCCCAGGACCCTGAGATCACGACCTGAGCCAAAGGCAGAGGCTTAACCCACTGAGCCACCCAGGTGCCCTGGCAAGTTGGTTTTATTCAGAGGAAACAAACCTCTTCTTTATTTACAACTAGAGAGTTTTGCAACTGGCAGCAAGGTGCCCAACTAAGCGAGGCTTCTAGTCTTCCCTGGAAACTGGGAGACAGGGGCACTCACTCCCTTAATGTTTGCACTTCAAAGAGATCGTTCTCAGGTCTTTCAGAAGGGCATTCTTGGGTTGTAATTCTGACAAAAGGTTTATCTAGTTTTCAAAAGGATTTATATGCATTTCAAAAAGAGGAAAAAGTACTTATGATTAAAAGTTTTCTAAAGTAAAAACTTGAAGGAAAAGGATGGGAGGCAAATCTCTTACTTTTAAGTGGAAGAATTAAGCCTCTTTTTTTTTTTTTAAAGATTTTATTTATTCGTTTGAGAGAGAGAATGAACACAAGCAGTGGGGAGAGGCAGTGGTAGAAGCAGGCTCCCTGCTTGGGGAGCCTGACTTGGAACAGGGAGCCTGACACAGGACTCCAATCCAGGACCCAGAGATCACGGCCCGAGCTGCAGACGCTTAACCATCTGAGCCACCCAGGTGCCCCAAGAATTAAGCCTCTTATTTTTAATTTGTGTTTGTTCTTACTGTAGCTAATGAATGGTGGAGTTAGAATTCTAGCCCAGACAGCCTGATGTTAAAATCCTCTTAAAAATCAGTGTTATTCTACCTCTGTCAGTTTCCTACTTCGAAGCCACCAGAGGGAGGAGATGCACTGAAGGCTTACATACATTCACTCATTGGTTACTTACTGAGCATCTACTATGCACTAGACATTTTGCTAGGGATTAGGGATACACTTACAAATAAAAGAGAAAAGTATTTTGCTCTTGTGAAACCTAGGGGCAGGTGGAGAGACCTAACTGCACAAGTAGCATTTCAAATCAAACAAAATTATGGAAATTGAGAAGAATAAAAAGTACAGGGTGTTTTGAGAGCACATTGCAGAAAGAACTTGAGTGAGTGTACTTGATCTGAAAGGTTGATTAAGTTGAAAATTGGAGTTTGTTGGAGAGGAAAGAAGACAATAGATCATTTGAAGTTTGGGGTATTAAGTCATTTGGGAAGAATAACATTGAAAAGTAAGTGTACCACAACCTTTGAATGCTTATTCTGCCAGAGTGAAATGGTAATTTTTGATATAAAATATTGTATCTTCGTCCTTCCTTGGTTAGTCCATCTTACAACCTACAGACAAAGCAGTTACTTGTAGGAAATGGGTAACAATGCAAATGTTTCTTATCCATAATGATGCAAATGTTCCTTTTTTATAAAAATCCAAACAAATTTGTCTGCCAGAATTACAATTGATTTCCACCTTTCAGAAAAGATGATCCCCAAATATTACATTTTACTGTTCTATAGAATATTAGCCAATTTGCATCTATTAACAAGTTCATGAAATCATTCTGGTAGCCCTTGTAGATGTTTGTTCTTCACATTTTTTTGAACTAGTTTTAACATCTTACCAGTTCCCTTATTCATAAATGAGTTTAAAAAATATTTGACATGTGTTCTTTTTATATTTATGTAAGAGTCATCATTATACATTTTTGAAAATTGTAAGTTAGCAAGTGTGATGTAAGGTCTGACATCATATATCCAGGCAAGGATTCTTCCTGGTTCAATAATAAAAACAAACCTGTGGCTATATTTCCACGGAGAGAAGTGTAAATGTCACATGAAATGTTCATCAATCCTTTAAACTCTTTAAAAATTCTACTCCCAGAACTTTTATTAGCCTTATTTTAATCCTTAGGAAACTCTAAAGTTAACATACTTCAAGGGCAGGGGGTACATATACAAAAAGAAAAAAAAAAAACTACAAAAAACATGGAACAGTCATAGAGAGCTCTCAAGGTCCATAAATCCCAGTCAAATTTTAGTCAGCTCTGAGAAAATTTACTATTTGGCTTGCTTCCCTTATTTCTTCTTACTCTCCAGGCAACCTCTCTTTTAAAACTGTAACACAAATCAGTGCATGGCTGGCCTCCCCAGCTCCTCTTAGCTAATTCTTCCACTCTTACCCTGACCCTTTGCTTTTCTCTGGTGACATTGAATTGCTGAGTTTGGCTCCCATCAGCATTTAAACAAAACAGAACAAAACAAAACAAAACAGAGTACTGAATCTCCAGGCCCATCTCTTCCGGTTTGAATTCACTACTCTCACTACTCACTGGAGGAAAGCCATCTCATTTTGTTGGTTTGTACTGCTCAGTGAATAGTGCGTGTTTTCTGAATAACATTTGTATTTAGATGTAAATAAAGACATACAAGTATTTTGAACATTTGGAATCACAGTGAACTTTTTGAAGAGTGTAGACAAAAAGTAAGAAAGAACATATCACTAGAAACTACTTGTGTAAATAAGAAATGAAATTAAATAGTCAAGAATAAAATAGAAAAGAGGGCTCCTGGGTGGCTCCGTCAGTTGAGCGGCTGCCTTTTGCTCAGGTCATGATCCAAGGGTCCTGCATCGGTCTCCCTGCTCAGTGAGGAGCCTTCTTCTCGCTCTCCTGCTCTCCCTGCTTGTTCTCTTTCTCTTTCTCTCTCTCTCTTTCTCTGTCAAATAAATAAAACCTTTTTTTAAAAAAGAAGAAAATAGAAAAATAAGAATGAATAAGAATTTAAGATTTTAATCAGTGGTGCTCAACTATAACAGGATTTTAACTTGGGTAGTTAGTACTAGAATGTTAAATATCTTACTTTAAAGTGATTTTTCTCTAAAATGTGAACTTGATACCATCTCTGTAATTCAAAATCCTTCAAATAGCTTCCCATTGTATTTTAGAAAAATAATAAAAAATTTTAACAGAGTCAGCCTATTTTTCTGATTTCATCTTGTACCCATGATCCTTGTTCAGAATTTGAAGAGTGGAAGTGGGGGTGGGTGAGTAGGGCAGAGACACATCAGTAGCAAACTGCACCACTTCACTGTCCCATCCCATCTAAAACAGGTAAATATCCATGTATTGGCTAGCATTCTCCAAATTCAACTTCTAGTCCCTTCTGAGAAGGGAGAGCCTCAGCCCTATAATCTGGAGCTTATTGTGTGGGTTGTGGCAGGGTTTTGTTTTGTTTTGTTTTGTTTTGTGTCTTTAGGGAAGCCTCACCCCATTGTGTGAGTCCATATTCAATGGCTAACTCCACACTCCTAGGTTTATGTGAGGGAGGAGGCATTTGCCTCTTATGAAATAGAAAGAGTGACTCAAAATGTTGCCCTACCCAACCTATTCTAATGCTCAATGCTGAAATCAATTCTATTTTTAAAAGGTTACACAGTTTTTTAAAAAAATGGATTTCACTTTTAATACCACAAGGCTATGTTTCTCCTCCACACCATTCCCACTCACAAGGCAATTTTCTTAACTACTACGCCACTTACAAATTTTCAGTGGGGACCAGGAATGGAAGCCAAGGATACCTTTCCCCCAGCATTCCCACAGTGATGTGTATTTGTGTGTGTGTGTGTGTGTGTGTGTGTGTGTGTGTGTATGTGTGTTTGTGTATGAGAGAGAGACAGAGAGACAGAGAAGTGACTCAAAAACCTGCTGGACCCCAATCTGATATGCTTTGCTAGAAAATGAATCAAACTCCTAACATATTTTTTTAAAGATTTATCTATTTATTTGGGAGAGAGAGAGAGAGAACGTGCGAGCACAAGAAGGGAGAGGGAGAGAATCTCAAGCAGACTCCCTACTGAGCATAGAGCCTGATATGGGGCTCATCACAGGGCTTGATCCCATGACCCTGAAATCATGACCTGAGCCGAAATCAAAAGTCAGAATTTTAACCAACTGAGCCACCCAGGTGCCTCTTAAGAATTTCTCATCTATGAGAATAAAACCTGAGAGAGGGGCACATTGAATTGGGGGTGGGGTGGGCTTGGTGAGAACAGAGGAAAAGGTTTAAGTATGGATGGAGTATTCCTCAGACACAGGACACTAACACCAGGAGGCTCCATAGGTGCTTGAACCTGGGGCAGGGAGGCAGTTAGAGAAGAAGGTACATGCAGAAGGAGAGGTACCCCCAGACAAGCTTGTCCCACTCTGCTCTTCCATCCAGGAGCTAGTGAGAGCCTCTCTCAAGGGATTCTCAGCCTGGGGAGAGCAGTTCTGTGAACTTAGATAGAAGAGAAAGCCGAATCAGACTAGTGGCTCCAAAAGTAGTTTAAGAACCTGAGTCTTAGCCATTTTCTCATTACTGTGTTCTTCCAGTGCCATTTAAAAAAAATTTCAACTTCTTCCCTAAAAGCTTTTCCAATTTACTCTTTTGAGAAACCTTTATATCCTTATGGATCTTTGATCTTGTCCTTAGATGCCTTCTTAGAAAAATCTGTCCTGGTTTGTGAGGACTTTGAAACAATGAGAAATAACAAACTACCTGGAGAAAAATATCCGCAGGCTAAGGTAGGTCTAAGGACAAGAGCTTGACTTCAGTTTGGAACACTGTGGTGGTCTTGTTGAGAGTGTTTATGGTACATTTAAAATCTGCAGTGTTTTATCAACACACCCACCGGCTTTCTGCCCAAATGCCAAGGAAGAAAGAAAGACATGATAAACACGATGGTGTGCAGCCCTGTTATATTTGTCTGAGGCTGCCCAACACCGACCTCAGTTCATCTTCTCCTGGGAAGGAGTGTTTGTAAATTGTATCAAAATGGTCCTGGACTCCCAGGTAGGCTGGTTGGCCTGGACTCCTAGAAGCAGTTAGAGAAGCTCTCATTTGTAATGTCATGTTGGTTTCTTATTATTTAATATGTCAGCCAAGGGAGAAAATGCCCAGATATTTGTGCTCACAGCAGTGCATGATCTCTTCTTGTGTGAAGGATTTTAAGAGGGAGATGATTATTCTGAAGTGCTTGATTGGAAGAAAGAGGTGCATATCTGTTACCGGTGGCTCATAACTGTGTTTTTGGTTAACTTTCTGCTGATGTTTTTAAGCATTCTACTCCATATTCAAACATGTAGCTTCAGATTTTAATGGAAATAACACAGTTCAAAACACACTTGAAATATATTAGTGATTAGAGAGCAACTTTAAATTCTGTTTACCTATGCATTTTAGAAATGCTAGAAAAAATATCATTTATTCTCTGCAATACTGTTTCTCACTGTGTCAAGAATGTGCAGGAAGAAAGAGTACAGTTTCTTTCCATTTGTTTCTAAATGATCAAATAATGACCATTCATTTATTTTGTTGTTTAATATAAAATATATATACTAAGCTAAAGAATGCCAATGCTTTTAGGTCTACCTACCATTTTTCACATTTCCCTAATTATTTCCATATTTAGTTAACAATATATGTCTTAAAACATAAATATTACTTTAGAAAGTAACAAAACCATTACACAGTTTCTTTTGTTCGCTGCTATCCTTGTCTGATGTACTGGCAGGTTACTAAAATTGGAAGAATGTTTAAGAATTTAAGACACCTATAGATGAGAGGCAATTACACTTCTCCTCTCTAGTATTGTGTTAACTCTTTCAGACTAAGAGAATCCTATTTTCTAGATTATTTTTTCTGATAGACTTCCCAGCACCCCAGAACCAAGGTTAGTGACATTTCAGGGAGTGAATGAGAACTCTGAAGAGCATTGTTAGAAGTCTAAAAATCAATCAAGAAATCACTCACTTACAGGTTGTCAGGTTCAAAAGACATTTGAGTTCAGCTCAAGTTTGCTGCTAAGAAGCCAGTAGATTACTCTCTTTTGAGAGGGTATGATTTTTTTCGAGGACAATTTAATAGGGTGTATTAAATTACCTTATTAAAAAGAGTAGAACTCCCCAGCAAAAGTTCCTTTGAGTAACATTTTAAAAGCACAAGAATGCTTTGCATCAGATAGTATTCCTCGTAAAAAGAGTATATAAATATCATACCCCAAAGTTTTAAGGTTATTGGGATTGGGGTGAAGGGTAAGCCCAGGACATGCAGATAATTGCCATTTACAGTAACAAGGCTGGGCGGAGGTGAGTCAGGTGAAGAACTCTCTTTTATATATTTTCAGGGGCCAGAAATTAGAAGAGGAGAAGACAGAAATATCAGTGGACATGCCCAGCCACATCACTCGACACACAGACTAAACTAGTGAAATGTTGCTTACCTCTTCAATTCATGTGCTCTTTGAAAATCATTAAAGACTTCCACCCACACTGATGAAAACAGTTGGTCATTGGGGGAAGTTTCCACCTCCCTCAATGAGAATCTCTTAAATGAAGAACATAAAGTTTTTTCTTTGAATCCTTTCTGAGTTGAAGACTTTATTTTCTTTTTTTTTTTAAAGATTTTATTTATTTATTGACAGAGAGAGAGAGATTACAAGTAGGCAGAGAGGCAGGCAGAGAGACAGGGAGAGGAGGAAGCAGGCTCCCTGCTGAGCAGAGAGCCCGATGCGGGCCTCGATCCCAGTACCCTGAGATCATGACCTGAGCCGAAAGCAGAGGCTTTAACCCACTGAGCCACCCAGGTGCCCGAAGACTTTATTTTCTATAGCTTACATTTTTTAAAAAATGATGGAGTTTTTTGTTTTTTTAAATATAAAATCATAATGTTAAATATAAAATATGTTTTTTTAAAGTCCCAGCACCATATAAAACAAAAGACATGCATTTCTCTACTCACTAACTTTAGAGCCCCAAATTTCCACATTAGTTCAATCTTTGGATTTAGGTAGCACAGGGATCCTGTTACCATGTAATCTGTCTACTGCTACTTTTATAGATACAGTTTATCAGATTGGATCAAATCATTAGTAGAGCTAACATTTGATGAGGAAGCCAAGATATGTCCTAGGTAGGGCTGCTTGTTGAGGGCAGCTTCAGATAAAACTGCCACTAAACCAGATCCCAGGTGGCCATGGAAAGACCCCTGAAAAGGGGAGCCCTGAAAAAGGCATGGCTACACCCCTTTTTCCTTCACAGCAATAACATTTGTGCAATGCCTTGAAAGATTAAATGAGTTATATGTGACAGACTTCTCTGCTTGTCCCTGGAACTTCAAAAGATGTCATCAGCGATGGAGTAAGTGGAGCTATTTGATTGAGATTTACAACTGGTTGCAAATCCACTAGCTATTTTTTGTGCTCTTGGCTGTGTTTCACTGTGAGTTTTCTGGTGGACATGTAGCATGTGAGGCTGACTACAGTGTTTGCCAGGATATTTACTACCTTTCTTTTGACCACAGGACTTACAAACACACACCTTCTAGGCTAGTATAGAGGAGGAAAATTTTTTTCCTCTGCCTTTCTAGATTCTTTTGGTTGGTCTATTAACTAAATGGACCTAAGATAGATTAACAGGAGAAAAACAAATTTAATTACATATGTTCAGGAGCCCCATAAAAAATATGAGACTCAAGGATGAGTCAGACAGTTGAGGCTCATATGTCATCCTGAACTAAGGAATAGGTTAGGGACCTGGGACTTTAAAGCCACAGAGGGTGATTCACAAGATGATAAGAAGAGCAGATGTTTGATAATTAGATGTTTGCCAAGAGTGCAGAGACAATTGGAAACAGAAGAATCTGAACAAACCTGCCCCACCAAACTCCACCCTCACCTCCACCACTCCTGGCCCATACTCTTGATAGTATTCCTGGTGATAGCTCTCTTCCTAGACCATGCTCTCTATCTAAATTCTTTTAGTTAGGGGGGCCTGGGTGGCTCAGTGGGTTAAAGCCTCTGCCTTCAGCTCAGGTCGTGATCTCAGGGTCCTGGGATCAAGCCCCAAATCGGGTTTCCTGCTCAGCAGGGAGCCTGCTTCCTCTTCTCTCTCTGCCTGCCTCTCTGCCTACTTGTGATCTCTCTCCCTCTCTGTGTCAAATAAATAAAATCGTTAAAATAAATAAATAAATAAATTCTTTTAGTTAGCTAAGGAGGACATAAAAAGCTTTTCCTGAGTCTTTTGGGGCTTGATTGTCTTCAGCTCAAAATAATCCATATGCCAAAGGTGGGGCGTGGGGGGGCTTGTTCTCAACCTCTTCACCAGAGAAATGGCAAATAGAGTATGAATCATAATGCATAGAATTAGCTGCAGTTCCCATATTTTTGTGTCTTTCATCTTATAATAATAATACATTCTGAAATGTTTTAAGAAGACCACACTCTTGTAAATCAAATAATATCCTGCCACTGACCTTCATTTGACTTTTTGTTTTTTAAGATGTATATCTCCACACAAGATAAATCTTGATTCTGAAGCATGATGAAAATTCATATATGTAATGGAAAAATAAAACTTTATAATAAAATAATAGCATCAAGTAATTAAATATGATTTTATATGTAACTTGTTCCAAATGAAAAAGTGCCTATTTTCAGTGAAAAATAGGAAAGAATACTAACCATTTTTTAAAAGTTCTCAAAGAACAATTTTTCTCAATGTACAATTTCTTGTCTCAGCTTATTTAAATAATTGGTTTCCTTTTGGGAATCTTTAAATTAAAAGTAGAAATGGCCAACACCAGCAACAAAAACACCAAACAAAACCAAAAGATAGATAGCCTCCACTCCCCCAGTAGCATTTGCTTGGCACAAAGTGCTTCGCTAAGTGATCTACATGGGTTATCAAATTTTATCCTCCCAACAACTTATTATAACTACTGGTGAAGGTGTCCTAAACATACAGAGGTATGAATCTGAAGTATCAGCTCTGCAGTATTTCTCAAAGCAAATTGCTCATACCACCTGTGCCAGAATGACCTGAGATCCTTGTTAAATTCATCTTCCTAGGTCCCTAACGTAGAGATTCTAATACAGAAGTTTGAGGTGGGAATCTGGAATTTGCTTTTTAAAAAGCACTTTAGGTAATTCTGGTACACAGAAAAGTTTGAGAATCACTTGTGAATATTCATTTTTAATATAAATTTTATATGTCTTTTTTAATACAGGAAAGTATAAGCAAGTAAAATGGCCCATAATTCTACTCCTGCCATAAAAATAAAAATGTGTACTCAAGTAAAACAGAAAGTTGCAGGTAAAACCTCCCTCACCTCATCACCAACACACACACACACACACACACACACACACACACACACCCAGGCACACACACAAACTCCCTCTCCCCTAAATAATCACTGTAAATTTCTCATTATCCCCCAGAAAAATGCATATACTTTGTATTATGCACAGAGAGTGAATTATGCTCTGTTTACTGTTTTTCATCTTTTTAACTTAGTGTAACCCAACATCTCTATAGAGCATATAGAGCTTTACCTCATTCTTTTAAACTGCTCCAGAGGATTTCATTAAATATATTTAATTAATTCATTTCTTCTCTATCCAGTTGTTTACTATGATAAACAATACTGCTGTGAATGTTATATATGTTATATATATATATATATATATATATATGTATATATATATATATATATTTGTGCTGTCTTTTTCAAATTGTAAATCTGGTAGTAAAATTACCTAGGTGGAGATTTCTATGTTTTCTAAAAGGAGACCCTCTTTTAAACTTATTTCTGCTAAAATAGAAGGAAATATTTTTAGCATGGGTGGTTCATATAAAAGCAGGTAGTTAGTGTTTTATATGAATTAACTGTTGAAACATAAAACCTGGTCATTTGTTAACTTAATAAGACCACACATGCAAAAGGAAAAAATAACAAGTGGGAGGATGGCAAAATGGAAGAAAATAGGACAACCTTAGTGAAACTGTTAGAAGAGCAGGATTAGAAAAGACCCAGAAAGTAAGATCTAACTGGGTAGCAGGGTTACTAGAATAAAGATTATTCAGATAACAGTGATTATTTCAAACATACATAATAAGATATCCTAGTGAACGTAAAAATGTGTACATTTGTTCAGTAAACACTTATGATTGGGCACTGTGCTAAGTCTGAGATCATACGGAGGGCAAAGACACGCCCGCCCTTAATGAGCTTCCTGTCTGTGGAAGTACAGACGCAAAAAAGCCTATTGCATTTAAGAAAGCAAAGCTAAAAAGAAGAGTGTCCCTTAGGAAGTCAGGGATGTTTTTAAAGGAGAGTTTTCCGGGTAACATCTAAAATAGAGGAAGTAGCATGTGCAAAGTCATTGAGGGTTATAAGAGCAAGGTAGGTTGGAAATTAAAGTGTAGTTTATGCTCAGGGTCCTGGGATTGAGTCCCATATAGGGCTCCCTGCTCAGCGGGGAGCCTGCTTCCCCCTCTCTGCCTGCCTTTCTGCCTACTTGTGATCTCTCTCTCTCTGTCAAATAAATAAATAAATAACATCTTTTTTTTAAAAAAGTGAGTTTATGTTGCTGAAGTGGAAAGTGCAAGGTGAGAACTGTAGGAGGAAGAGGACATTAGACTAGACAGGTAGTGACACTGGGTGGAAATGTGGGGCTAGATCATAAAAGGTCTTATTTTCATGTTAAGAGGCTATTTACTCTGTATGTAACAGGGAGTAGACAATTTTGAGTGCAAATATAACATAATCAGACTTACATGTTTAAAAAAAATCCTCAGAAAACTGGGTAGAGTTGAAATAATTTGGATCACAGATTATAAGACTGATGAGTCATAGCAGTGTGGTTGTAGGCCTGGAAATGACAGGACTTTTCGTAGGTAGAACCAACAAGTCTTAGTAATTGATTAGATGGGGGAGAAGGTGGAAGGAAGAATTTATGATATTAAAATTTCTGGCTTGGGCAAATGGGTCTTTGGTAGTATTATTCTCTGAAATACAAATTAATGGAAGGGGAACAGATCTTTCCATAATCTCTTTCAGATATTCTCAGTCCTATCAAATATAGCACGTTCTTTTTACATAAAAAATTTGTAACATCCTCTGCCTATACTGAAAATTCATGGATAATTTGACCTATAGATATACATATTTTTAAAATTTTAACTCAATGGCCCAACAGATAAAGAAAAGAAAAGTAATTGAGGAGAAAATACCTATATCAGTTAGTAACCGTTCAGACATGATTAAGTAAAAACATAATTTATTAGTCAGATTTTTGGACCTATATGTGAAAGCACTGTCAGTGACTCAGCCACACATGTAGTCCAACGTGTCCACGTCACACTTACTGTCGTGTCCCAGAATGTCGGAAGAAGAGTTCATCTTGGTTGCAGTATTGGAGACATCTTCACAGTGCTGGTGATGTGTCCGTTTGGTTTTTAAAGGAGGAATCGGATTTTGAGAGCTAGAACTAGAGGAAGAAGACGAGGACATTTTCAAGAGAGAACAGTGCTTATGGGACAGAAAAAAAAAGGAAAACACAGGGTGATCTTTGGCTTTGGCTCTGGCAGTAGCTACATGGAGTTGGGGCATGAAGCCGGGGAAGTATGTTCTGGCTGGTTCAGACAGGGCCTTGAAAGCCCACTGACAAGTATAGACTTTAATAATAGCAGTTGAACTTTTAGCTTGCTTTGGTAGGTTATTTGCATTAATCATCAGCATGAATAATTTTATTTTCCCATAAATATTGAACAGATCATCTTCAGGCTAGCCCTGCCCAAATTATCTCAAATTCCAAAGTGATGGAGTACAAATTAATGAGATTTTATTGTCCAAATTGATAAAGCTGCATTAAAGAGAATTTGAGGGTAATGAGTGGATATAAAAATAGATTTCTTGTCTTTTCACATAATGTCGGGCTTGAAAGGATCAGATGAAGAATTTTGTGCTTTTTCTTCTGGATAATAATCTGAGAAGAGGACATTTATGATCTCTGCTCGAAGCGATGGCAGGAGAAGAATAAAATGCACGTAGATAATAAGTACCAGCCCAAGAGAAGAGAATGAGTCCCGTTAAAGAACTTCCTAAGAGAGGGCCCGTGTTCACATCCTATCATTGAAATCATAGAAATTTTCTTTTTAAAATATAAAAGTATGTTATGTAATAATATTTAACGGGTCTAAGAGGGTTGTTAACTATCCTTGCTAAAAGACAATAAGAGACATTTCATTCAAGCAATGCTCTTCTGGGAAAAATTAATCTCTCTCATTTTATTTTTATCTTTATTTACTTATTTGTTTTTAAGATCTTATTTATTTGATAGAGAGTAGCAGAGGGAGAGTGGGAAGCAGACTCCCTGCTGAGCAGGGAGCCCAACATCAGACTCCATCCCAGGACCCTGGGATCATGACCTGAGCTGAAGCCAGATGCTTAACCAACTGAACCACCCAGGCACCCATAGTTTATTTTATTTTTGCCTGAAATGCCCCTTTAGGTTTTCAAAGCCCTATCTATCTCTCTTTACCTCAGTGGTCTATTTGGCTAAAGAGTCCACAAGAATCAGGAATAGGATGGTTTAATCTACTTCTGTGCATTTTATCTTATTTTTTTTAAAGATTTTTTTTGTATTTTTTTTATTTACTTGACAGAGAGAGATCACAAGCAGGCAGAGAGGCAGGCAGAGCGAGGAGGAAGCAGGTTCCCCACTGAGCAGGGAGCCCGATGTGGGACTTGATCCCAGGACCCTGAGATCATGACCTGAGCTGAAGGCAGAAGCTTTAACCCACTGAGCCACCCAGGTGCCCTACTTCTGTGCATTTTAAATCTCATAAATAATTGAGATACAATTGGTAGTTTCCAGGCTGCAGTTGAATTCCATTTCATTCTATCCCATTAAAATGTAATTTAGATTTGTTTGGCTGTTGTTTTGCCTCTTTTTAATCCAATGGGAGAGGGGGTGCGAACTTTTGGTGATTGAAGTGTTATACGTATTAGTACCTATTCTAAGGCAATGATGGAGGTCTTTCATGTCATTTTTTTTTCATGTTTGGAAAATGAATGTATAGAATTCCCATGCTAGCCCCACCATTGACAAAGTTGAAGAGAATGAAAATGGGTAGGGCTTAAAACTTGCTTTCCTGGGTCCCAAAGTGATTTTTCCCTTCAAGACACCTGGAGTAGAGGGTCCAAAATTGGGTTACATCAGTTCTTTGGGTGGAAGTCTCCAGGTTAATAGAGTCAACACTGAAGCTTTGTAGCATCTTGTACTTCAGTCCAAGAACACTGGATAAGTTCCATCTTCAGGTGGCAACTTTGGTTGGTGGTAGGTATTTAGAGCAAGGACCTGCAAACTATAGTTGGCAAACTATAAAGTCCATGGGCTAAAACCACCCAGCCCTCTCTTTTGGTAAATAATATTTGTTGGAACACAGCCATGCTCATTCATTCTGAAGCAGGAGAGCTAGGTTCTTGTCTCATGGAGTCAAAGAATGAATCTCACTGATAAGGGAGAATGAGTAAAGCCATAGAAGTTTATTAAGCAAGGATAAAGAAAAAACTCTCAGGAGTGAGAGGGGTCCTGACTGCGTTGCCACTGAGGGATTTTAGGGTTGGTCTTTTATAGAAAGCTAACCAGGGAACTTAAATCTTTTTGACTTTTCTACTGGCAGCACCATTGATTAAGGACTAGTGATAACATCTTTAATGGCTTACTTCTTTTTAGGGTCTGGTTATTTTCTGTTGACCACAGGAGACTGCCATAAATAAGACTCTCCTCTCAGACACCTAGCGCAGGGTAGTCTGAAGTGTTCCCTTATCTCTAGTTTCCTTACACCTCCATGTTTTGGGGATTTCTGTGAGCCTGATCACAGAGCCCCCTATCTATCTATCTCTCCCTACCTAGCCCTACCTGTCCCTTTCTCAATTCCGTATCATCTGTGGCTGTTTTCACTCTACAAAGGCAGAGTTGAGTAGTTGCAACAAAGGCTGTATGGTCCACAAAACCTATTTATTGTCTGGTCTTTAACAGAAATGTTTGCAGATCCGTGGTCTAGGGTATTATGTTGGCAAGCCTCCTGAGCTAGTCTCAGGAAGAAAGAATGCTGTGATTGATTTTTTTTTTTAAGTCTGCTCTATTCATGGAGGAGGAGTGCCATATATTCATCAGCCACACTCTATCCCCTTATCAGAAGTAAGAACAGCATGATGAGAAATATGAACTATGAAAGGATAGGCTCAGCATCAAACCCAAAGCCTAATCATCTCCACCAGAAATGGGAGGACATTGATTAGTATATCAGAAGAGTTGGTGGCCACCACGTGGCAAGTGACATCAGGGAAAAGAGGTGACTTGTCACTGGGAATGACAGGAAACATAGAAAACCGAATCTATCATTCAAAATGTAAGTGTGTTGAGTTTAGTTTCCTATTCTATAGATTGAATTGCACTCATTAGCAATGTAGAAAATTTGGAGGAAAATTCTCTATGAGTTTATTTAAGGGAAGGAAAGAAGGCAGAGTAGTAGGAAAGAATTCACCTTTCCTTGAAAGAGTTTGGTTCCTTCTTCCCTGTGCATTATCCTTCACACGCAAACACATACACTGGCACCCCTGTCCTCCCCATCTCACAGAGTTGGCTGACTGCCAACAAAAAAATAACACCTCTTCATTGCAGTCAGAACTGGAATATAATGACAGTTCTATCCAGTGGCCAGTAGTTATTTGTTTGAAATGAGCTTAAATAGAGCACATGTGAATGGACAAAGGGAATATTTTCACCACTCCCTGGATCCTAAAAAGCTTATTGCTATGCCTTAAAGAGTCAGAATAGAATCTAAGGAAAGACAGTCTAAAAGTATACGAAGGTTTTTAGAATGTGGTGTTAGGATGCTTGTTCATCGAAATGCAAAAATCTCAACTTGGGCAAGACACAAAGAATCCACTGATTGGCAAATTTGCAAAATAAGAGTAGTCAGGTAGTCACCATCTTTAGGAAGAAACCAGCAAGTAAGTTTAATTTCTTTCTTTGACACACTGACAAAGAAGAAGGGGTAGATGATATATATCCAGACTTCAGTCAGGCTTTTGATACCATTTCACATGACATTTTTTTTCAACAAGCTGGTAATACATAGCTTGGATCGCAGTGTTGTCAAGTGGCTGAAGAGTCGCAATCAAAGAATAGCTATCAATGCCTTCTTCTCATCCTGAGGACATTTGTTAAGTGGTGTCCATCCATAAGGGCTAGTTGTGGGCCAGAGTTATCCACAGGGTGATGGAAGGGAGCGTAAGCTCAATAAATTTGCTGATAACATCAATCTGGAGCAGCTTCTTACACTGGCAACACAGGAACAGCTTTCAATGACCTTGATTAAGTCGGGCTGGTAGAGTGGGACAGTCTCAAAGCCCAGATGCCAGGCCAAGACACAGTGGGTAGATTTTCTATGCAAGAGAGCTTGTGGCATATTGCAGCAAAATTCAACAGTGTCGTATTTCCAAAATTTTCTGAGGCACTATAATTAAGTAACAGCTCTCTACAATGCCAAGTGGTTTAGAGTTACTTTTATTATACTCGTTTTCTAATTTGCAAAATGGAGATGCAGAGATATGTTTTGTGATATTCTTTTAAAATTTAAATAACCCCTGGAAAGTACCTGGCAGATAGTGGATGCTAAATGTTAGTTTTCTTCTTCCTTTTCTCACTCTTGCTGTAGTGGGGCTAGCTCTGGGAAGGAAAAGCCCTGAATTCAATACAGAAATTCAAAAGGAAAATGGAATCCTCCAAGAAACAAAAATATTAGCATTGAACCTTAAAGTACCCTGTTAGATAAAAACATTATCCCTTAATAATATTTTAATCATCAAGTGGAATACTTTTGCAAGGATGTTTCAAAATTAATTAGCTAATGCAAGGTTATAAAAATTTTAAGAAATTGACTGGCTGAAGGTCAGTGAGAGAGAATTACTGCTTCTTTTACTTCATGAATCTTAGAAAAGACTATTCCCATGCTGAACCTTCGTGCACTGTTGGTGGGAATGTAAATTGGCACAACAACTGTATGTTAGAAAACAGTATGGAAGATGCCTCAAAATATTAAAAATAGAAATACCATATTAACCACTAACTCCACTACTAGGAATTTATTCAAAGAA
This sequence comes from Ailurus styani, assembly GCA_002007465.1. Lineage (NCBI taxonomy): Eukaryota > Metazoa > Chordata > Mammalia > Carnivora > Ailuridae > Ailurus > Ailurus styani. The sequence continues at coordinate 73,691 of LNAC01000167.1, read as the reverse complement.
AACAAAAACAGTAATTTGAAAAGATATTTGATGCACCCTGTGTTTATCACAGCATTGTGTACATTAGCCAAGATATGGAAACAACCCAAGTGTCCATTCAGAGATGAGTGGATAAAGATGTGGTATATATACATAATGGAATATTACTCCATCTTATTTTTTTAAGATTTTTATTTACTTATTTATTTATTTGACAGAGAGAGATTACAAGTAGGCAGACAGGCAGGCAGAGAGAGAGGAGGAAGCAGGCTTCCCACTGAGCAGAGAGCCTGATGCGGGGCTCAATCCCAGGACCCTGAGATTATGACCCGAGCTGAAGGCAGAGGCTTTAACCCACTGAGCCACCCAGGCGCCCAATATTACTCCATCTTAAAAGAGAATGAGATTGTGCCATTTTCAACAACATGGTTGGACCTAGAAGGTATTATGTCAAGCAAAATAAGTCCGACCGAGAAAGACATATACCATATGATTTCACTTAAGTGTGGAATCTAAGAAAACAAATGAAACAGAAGCAGACTCAAATACAAAGAACAAACTGGTGGTTGCCAGAGGGCAGGGAGTGGGAAGGGGATGCATGAAATAGGTGAAAGGGATTAAGATATACAAAGTTGCAGTTGTAAAATAAATAAGTCACAGAGATGAAAAGTGCAGCGTAGGGAATATAGTCAGTAATATTGTAATAACATTGTATGGTGACAGATGGTGACTACCCTTATTGGGATGAGCACTGCATAATGTATAGAATCGCTGAATCACTATGTTGTACATCTGAAATTAATATGACATTGTATGTCAACGATAATTAAAAAAAAGGATTAGTCCCAAGCATATGGTGGGTACTTAGTAGATGTTTGTTGTATTTGCCCTGTAAGTTGTCAGAAGGAATGAATTTTTTATTGAAGTGTAATTGATATCCAATGTTCTATTATTTTCTTGTGTACAACATAGTGATTTGACATTTGTATCCATCGTGAACTGATCACCACAGTAAGTCCAGTTACCATCTGCCACCATACAAAATTAATACAATATGATTGACTGTATTTCCCCTTCTGTATATTACAGTCCCCATGACTTATTTATTTTATAATTGGAAGCTTGTATCTCTTGATCCCCTTCCCCCATTTCCCTCACCCCCTTCCCAGGAATGAGTTTTTAATAATAATTCTAAAGCAAGTGTTCTTAACTCTTTTGGGATTAGATCCTCCTCTGAGAACAAGACAGGAGTAACAAGAGCCAGTGCAATATCTAAAACAGTTTTATTCATAAATTCTTATCTAAGCCTATATAGAAGAAGAAGTCAAGATCAGTCTTAAGTTGTATTCCCATTAGTAATGTCGCTGAACAGCCCCTGGTACCTGGAGCAGTGGAGTGGCAGGTAAGCAATGAGATAGCTGGCAGGTGTTCTTAGTCATTCGTTTCCAAAAACTCAACGATGTCCTCAGCTGTAAATATCTTCTGCTTGCAGAGGTAAGATAGAAAGTCTCCCACCTGCAATTCCTTAAACTCAACTGAGGAAAATAGAGAATCACTGTCAGGAAAGAAAGTTTCTGGCATTTAACATCTTTTCTGCTATCTTCACTCATGGCTTTTATTTCATTGTAATAAACTGGCCAGTCAAAAGAGAGCTTCACCACATTCCCATCACTAATCTACAGAAGTATTTGCATCTATCACCCAAACTTTGCCCTTTTTCCTGTCGCACCCAACTCTGCACTGATTCTGTTCCCTCCCACCCTGCCTTATCAGTTGACACCTCTACCCCTCCTTCCTTAGGTCATTCCCATTAAGGTACATGCATGTCAGGAATCTATAACCTAATACAAATTAAAAACCCCCAAACATTTTTAAAACCACTCCCTATGTCCCTTTCTAGCTAACACTGCCAGAACTTCACTCTTTGTTCTCTCTTGCCTCAAACTATGAAAAGAATTGCCAATATTTTGTCTACACTCCTACTCCTAAGTCATTTTTGAACAGACTCTAATTAGGTTTTTTTTTTCCTCTATTGTACTCAGATTCCTATTAGCAAGATCATAATAAACCTCCACATGGATAGATCCAATGATAATGCCCAGTCCTCATTTTACTTGATCTGTTTTGACCACTCCTCCTATCTTCCTTCAAGACCCTGCATTCTGTGAGTTTTTCTTCTACCTCCCTGGCTCCTCCTCCTCAGTCTCCTGGACTCCATGCAACTCCTTTCCTGACCTCTAAACACTGGAGTGCCCCAAGACTATGTCCTCAGACTTCTTTTCAATTTTTGTTGGTATCTACACAGTCAAGTGGTGGAAACTTCTCTGGCTTCCTCTCCTACACTCTCCTTTGCTCATTCCTCTCTTGATATACTGCCCTTCTTGTGTTTCTTTGGTACCCTGAACTCATTTCTGCCCCACAGCCTTTGCCCTTCCTGTTCTCAATGCCTGGAACCCTTCCTACTCATAAATCGGCATGACTCTCTTTCATTACACTTAGGTCTTGGTTAAAATGTCACTTACACCAAACACCCTCTATGAAATCACACGAACACATGATCTCATCACTCTCTACCCTAAAGCAGGGTGACTATTTTCATTTTTTTTGCACTCAGCACCATCTGACTAATAGAAATTTATTTGTTGTCTGTCTCCTTCTACTAGGATACAAACTCCATGAAAACAGGGATTTTGTCTCTATAAGTCACTGCTTTATCCTCAGCGCTGAGAATGGTGTTTTGCATAAAATAGCCTGCCATATTTGTTGCAGAAGTACTGCATGGCACAATTGCTTAGAGCTGCAACTTCTGCTTCAAGAGATCTAACTGAAACCAGGATTACCTGAAATACTTTAAAATTCAGTCTACAACATCTACATTTTCCTGTAGAATAATCCTGCAAGTGTGAGTACTTGGCCAAGACTTTTTGTTATGGATGTTACTTCTACTAAATGATAAAAGTGATAAAAAAATGATAAAAAAGGAACAGAACCAACAGGAGATATATAGAGAGAAAGAGAGAGAAAGAGATTATTTATTTATAAAGATTTTATTTATTTATTGACAGAGAGAGAGAGAGATCATTAGTAGGCACAGAGGCAGGCAGAGGGAGAGGGGGAAGTAGGCTCCCTACTGAGCAGAGAGCCCAATGCAGGGCTCGATCCCAGGACTCTGGGATCATGACCTGAACTGAAGGCAGAGGCTTAATCCACTGAGCCACCCAGGCACCCCGAGAGATAATTTATTTTAAGGAATTGGCTCATGTGATTGTAAAGGCTTGGGAAGACCAAATCTGCTGGGTAAAGTCAGTAGGCTGAAGACTCAGGGAAAAGTTGTAATTTGAGTCCAAAGGCAGAATTCCTTCTTCCGGGGGTAAGAAGTCGGTCTTTGTTATATTAAGGTTTTCATCTCATTGCATGAGGCTTTCCCACACTATGGAGGGTAATGTGCTTTACTCAAAGTCTACCAGTTTAAATGTTAATCTCATCCAAAAGGCACCTTCACAGAAACATCTAGAATAATGTTTAACTGAAATGTAGGCATTGTGGCCTAGTAAAGCTGACACATAAAATTAGACATCACTAGTAGGTTATTCCAAATATAGATTTTTTGAATTTGCTTGCTTTATCTCTGTACTTATCTATAAACTCCCTGGGCTCACTGGTTTCCAGGAAAGTTGGTGATGGGTAAATATTTTGTTGATGTTGTATTGTTTTTTGTTTGTTTGTTTTTAAAATTTTATTTATTTATTTGACACAGAGAGAGAGAGAGAGAGAGAGATCACAAGTAGGCAGAGAGGCAGGCAGAGAGAGAGGAGGAAGCAGGCTCCCTGCTGAGCAGGGAGCCCGATGTGGGGCTTGATCCCAGGACCCTGAGATCATGATTTGACCCAAAGGCAGAGAGAAGCTTTAACCCACTGAGCCACCCAGGTGCTCCATATTTGTTTGTTTTTAAGTAGGCTCCATGCCCAGTGTGGAGTCAAATGTGGGGCCAGAGTTCACCACCTTAAGATCAAGACCAGAGCCAAGAACTAGAGTTGGATGCTTAATCGACTGAGCCACCCAGGTGCCATGTGATTGATTAGTATGAAGTGACTTTCATATAATGAAGCCAAGGGAACATAATGAATGAAAAAATTTACTTTTACCATTAAAAGTCTCCATTATGTTGGAGGACTGTTCTGTTAAATTTTTAGTCAGTTACTTTTCTTTCTCTCTCTCTCTCTTTTTTTTAAGATTTTATTTATTTATTTGACGGAGAGAGAGTACAAGTAGGCAGAGCCACAGGCAGAAGCAGAGGGAGAGGGCGAAGCAGGCTCCCCACTGAGGAGGGAGCCTGACTTGGCGCTTGACCCCAGGACCCTGGGATCCTGACCTGAGCCAAAGGCAGCCACTTAACCTACTGAGCCACCCAGACACCCCTCAGTTACTTTTCTAAAAAAGGTCATATTTGGTTTTTTACACAAGCTAAGAGATAAGTATGGAAAGTCCTCCAGACAACCACTTCCACTGGAGGTGTCCCAACAAAATCTGGGTTTTTTTGATGGACAATGACTTAGAATATCAATGTTACATAATGCTTTTCTCAGCTTGGAGAAACGTGTGAAGCCATAAGCCCTGGGCAAAAGTCTTAAGCCCCACAAGAAATCTGCAAAGAGGCTATTGATCATTACAGATTAAAAAATTTTAGTAACCGTTGTGATCAGTGCAAACTATGTGGGTTTAGAGATCATTGTAAAACCTGTAGATTCCCAAAATAAGAGGGTGTGTGTGGGTCTGTGAGTGTGAATGGTGGGCACAGGCCTTTCTGTTTTTTTTGAAAACAGTGCTCTTGAGTAGTGAGCGTTGATATCGTCTAGTATTTTGTAGTTAACCCCAAAATGGTGAGCTATCACAGGATAAAGCAATGGTTTGTAGTCATTTAATGTGCCAGCATAGATTTGGAGCTCAATAAATACTTGACTGTAAATGACTAAACAAATAAGACATTTTTAAAGTCTTCTTGTGGTTAAGTCCAAGGCCGTGAACCACTTTTTCTCAGCAGTTGATACAGTGTTTTAGAAATGGATGTCTTTTATCCTAGAAAAAAATGTGACTAACCTTTTAATGGACTTGAGGCTCTTACTCTATTTTTTGTACAGATTCAGTAAGAACTATTGAAATATGGGGCCAAGAAAGTATTAGCAGTAAAAAATATAGCTATCCTAACAGATTGACACCAGTAGCTCTAATTTCATATTTCTATTTTTTTCACTTGGATCCCTGACAAATTGTAATTCAGATACCAGCTGAGGTCATTCTGCCCTTTCAGATTTTAATAAAGTGGGTTTAAATTCTTCATTCTCTATCCTATCGTAAGTCTAATGCTCTCCCTGATACTTTTTTTTTTAAGATTTTATTTATTTATTTGACAGAGAGAGAGAGACGGATCACAAGTAGGCAGAGAGGCAGGCAGAGAGAGGGGGAAAGCAGGCTCCCCGCTGAGCAGAGAGCCCAATGTGGGACTCGATCCCAGGACCCTGAGATCATGACCTGAGCCGAAGGCAAAGGCATAACCCACTGAGCCACCCAGGTGCCCTCTCTCTGATACTTTCACAAACGTCTTAGAACTCACCTTTCTAGATATATCTACTCTGTGTTCCCAATTCTGCTGACCTCTTAGTGTCCTTTGTCTGACCTCCCACCCCCACTCCTATTTTCTCTGACACGTACTGACCCAGATGTAAATGAGTGCCCCATTTCCTTCTTGAGAAAGTCACACAGATGAGGTATTTGTGTGTGTAGCAGGTTTTACCAAAGATCTTGGGAAACAGAGTAGTTAAATGACAGCAAGGCAAACAACTTAAATTTTACGTATCTCTAGCCAAATATTGTGGATTTTCCTCTTGTATCTCCCACCCATACCTTTGCTCCTTCCATTCTCTTGCTCACCACCAAATTTCTATTACTTTTTATTCAGATCAGTTCATGTGGATCATACCCTCAGAGTTTCATATTCCCTCTGAAACTAACAACAAAAATACTGACTAAAGAGTCCGATGCCAGGGGCTCAGTCGGTTAAGCATCTGTCTTCAGCTCAGGTCATGACCCTGGAGTCTGCTCCTCCCTTTCTTGCTCTCTTTCTCTCACTTTCTCTCAAATAAATTAAAAAAAAAAAAAGTCTGATGCCAGCTGTTAAGTTTTTTCATCCATATCTAGAAAGGTGACATGGGAAGTTCTGATTCCACATATCTCTCTGTGTCTGTCTCTTTCAGCTTGGATCTGCATGTACCAAAATACTGAAGGACTTCTTGTAGTTTTTTGCAATTTCATCCTTTTCCTGATTCCATGATAAGCATCACCTTTTAAAAGTTGAATTTTAAAATTCTTTTAAAAATTCTGTATTTATATTCTTACAGCTTTAAGTAGATGGTGGTGTAAACTTTTTATAAGCTGAGAAGCAGTTAGTGAATCTGAACTGATTTATAGACAGACTTTTATTTCCTAAATATTATCTATTCTACTATAACAGTTCTCTGCTTACATTATTTAAACTGTTCCATATCCAGAAAACTAGAAAGCAGAGACTCAGTGTCTAGAAAATTCCAGAAACATCAAATTATAAAGTAAATATACTTGAGTTTGTACACCCCTTAGTACATGAGGACTATTTAGGTGGCATCATTAACAGTTAGTTATTGGTAAATCCAGAGACCTTAGTTTAATAGTTACTCAAAATAATACTTTTTCATGGAGCCAAAAGTACATTTTAAGAAATGATGTGGTGGAACATTTGGATCCAGATGGAGCTTTCAGTTCCTCAAAGAATTCATTTCCTTTATTTTGACAAAAATACACTTAAATGTTCACTGTGTGCCAAACACTGTGTTAAGTAAAGCTGTACATGAATTAAATAATTTAGTTGTCGACACCATTACAGGGGTAGCTATTTTTATCTCCATCTTACATATGAGAACACTGAGGTTAGAGAAGGTTGAGTAACTTGGCTAAGATCATAAGATGCTGACACATCCAGGTGTATCAGCCAGGGCACCAGCAAGAGATGCCTGGCACATATAAACAAGATACTTGCGAAGAGTTTAATAAAGGAAATGTTTGTCACGGTGTGGGTAGGAATAAGCAGGATCGGCAAGGAATGGTGAAGTATACACAGGCTAGCAACTGTGGGGGGCCATTACAACCTCTGGACCTTCAAGGACCAAAAGGAGGGAGCGCTTCCCAAAACCCAGAAAGACCTGTAGCCAAGGGAGAGGTGATCACCAATAGAAGCTCTAATCTCAGGTAGAGGAAAATAGGTACTGCCAAACTGGGGGTCAACGGGATGGGGACTAACAACAAATTCCTGAAGTTCCCATTATACCCCTCTGATCTGCCAGTGCAGACCATTAACCAAATTCAACCTTTATAAGCACAGGGCAAAGGAACCTGTGTAATAATATGGTTCATAAAGATGAGTCTCTTTGAAGAGTAGAAACTTAATGAATGTGAACTCTTGTTCCCCTCGGATGGTACGTCATGAGCGTCCTATCACATGATCTAAAAATTCCCAGGTTGTAACGAGAGAAGGGCCACAGCCTGGTCATCAAAGCAACAGAGCCCTGCATGATTTGAAAAGTAAATCTCTGAATAGCAACAGCTGATGAGAGTCAACTTCAATAACCTGTTAGGGTTACTGAACCTTAATTAGTAACCTCCATTATCTATGTTTTGGTAAAACAGGAGCACCAGGAGGTGGTACTGTGGTGATATATGGACTGGATGTTTATGTCCCCCAAAATTCATACATTGAAATCCTAACCCCCAGTATGATGGTATTAAGAGGTGGGCCTTTGGGAGGTAATTAGGTGACGAGGGTGGAGACTTCAGGAATGGGCTGGGTGCCCGTATAGAAAAACATGAGAGCACTTGCTTCCTCTCATTCTGCTTTCCATCATGAGGATTCAACAAGAAATTGACAGTCTGAACCAAAAAAAAAAAGAAAGAAAGAAAAAGAAAGAAATTGACAGTCTGCCGCTTGGAAGAAGGCCTTTACTACAACCTGATCAGGCTGCCAACATTCTCTTAGGCTTCCAGCTTCCAGAATGGTGAGAAATCGATTTTTGCTATTTATAAGCCGCTCAGTCTCTGGTACTTTGTTACAGCAGCCCAAACTGACTGAGACATACAGTGTACACGCCGAGCCTGGCACACGTCTGTGTAGAGGCCTATGGTGGGAAAATAACAGCACATATTCGAATGCCTGCAACTTGTGAATATATCTTGCGCGGCCAACAGGGACTCTGAAGATGTGATTAAAGTTAAGGACCTTGAGATGGGGAGATTAGTCTGGATTATCTAGGTGAATCCAATCACTTCACAGGGGTGCTGAAAAGCAGGAAAGCATCCTCAGCTGCAGAAAACCAGAGACGTGGCGGCCTTAAAGGGACCTGAACTCTTCTCGTTGGCTTTGAAGATGGAGGCAGGAGGCCGTGAGCAGGGGGACATGAACAGCCTCTAAGAGCCGGAAAAGGTAAGGAAATAGATTCTACCCTGGAGCCTCCAAAGAGAAATGCAGCCCTGCCACCCCCTTGATTCTAGCTCAGTAACTCTGGGATTTCGGGCCTGCAGAACTGTAGGGAGTAAGTTTGGATTGTTTTAAGTTGCTAACGTTGTTTGTTAGATCAGAAAGAGAAAACTAACACAAGGCCATGATCTTTTTTAGTTCAGGATAGAAAGCACGCCTCTCAGTATATGCGTTTTTGGATGTTTGATTACTGAAATCAAGTGTTCAAAGGCTGCAAATATCCCTCTGTAAGCCCGGCATCTCTTCAAGTTCTGGCACTGAAAGCCGTATTTAGTTGCATGCTAGTGTTCCTTGACAAAAGGCTGATGCTTCCCACAGTTGTTTTTTTCATGCTGTTGTATTTTTTTTTAGGGGGCGAGGAGCAAAGGGAGAAGGGGAGAGAGAATCTTAAGCAGGCTGTGCACATGGGGTCCATCAAACTCTGAGATCATGACCTGAGCCCCAATCAAGAGTCAGACATTTAACCAACTGAACTACACAGGCGCCCCTTCACACTGTTGTTTTAAAACATCTCTCTGCCTCATCGTTAGAAAAAACTTTCCTTTGGATAGTCGGGAAACAGGAATGTAGCCTTGAAAAATAGTCCTAGTGGGGCACCTGGGTGGTTCAGTTGTTAGGTGGCTGCCTTCAGCTCAGGTCACAATCCCAGGGTCCTGGGATTTAGCCCCACTTCAGGATCCCTGCTCAGCGGGAAACCTGCTTCTCCCTCTCCCACTCCCCCTGCTTGTGTTTCCTCTCTCAGTGTGTGTCTCTCTGTCAAATAAATAAAATCTTAAAAAAAAAAAAAAGTGGTTCTAGAGCTAGTGGCTTAACTCTCGGCTGCGCATATGTGGAAGACTGAAAACTTTTTTTAAAAATTCACCAAGTCAATCCCAGGGCCTTTGGTACACCGTAAACCACTTCACCTAAGTCCTTGCTTTTGTTGCACACACAAATGTTTGTGAAGTTCGTGATTTGTATTCACCAGGGAAGTAACAAACTGCTCGTGCTCAAGTACCAGGTGACTCTAATGGCTTTACGGAGCCTCACTGGAGCGCAAACTGAGTTGTGTGAACCCAAGCTGCTTGGACCTGACAGGTCACAGTCACAGGGATGAGAAGGGTTTAGGGAAGACCTGAGCTGTCCAGGTATTTACCTGAATTCTCCTCTGTGAATGTAGTCCTCAGGCCCTCAAGTGTGCTGAGAGGTAACAGCTGCAAGAAAGACCTTCTGGTGCTTTGGCAACTGAACAACCTTCAAAGCCTGATTTACTCCACAGAACAAAGCTGATTTTCCAGATCCTTCCACGGTTTTGAAAGTGGCACCACCTAACGAGCATGAGAATCTGCCTTTATATGAAGTTTCCTTTGTTATTTTTGCTTCAGACATGATTTCTGAGTTTGAAGTCCCAGGATTTTTAGATGAAAAGAATTTTCAAGTTAGTTAAGGGAGGTCACTATGTGAGAATGCCTGTTTGCAATCTCACCGAGTGCCCACATGCAGAGTAGCTGATTAGACAAAGGCCACGGAAGGAAAACAAGAAAATGGGCTTATCGGGATGGGGGATTTGTGCTTCACCGCGATTGACACCTATTTATTTTTCATTTGTGATGACTTTCCCAAGAGAGGAAGGTGTCTCTCCCCCAACCCCAGCCCTGTAGTACACCCAGCAGGCCAAAGTGTGGGAGTAGCCTGCAGGAGCCGGACAGGGAAACCTAGCAGCCCCTGCTGATTTTTCTCTGTGAAAGAGGCTATGTTGATATTTCCTCTCTTCATCTGTTCAAAAAGTTTTGGCCATAAGTATCCTTTTTTTGCAACTTGGGCAGGTAAACTGGAGACCAGCTAATGCTTATGACAAATATTTCTGTTCTAGCTCCAGAGAATGGATTTTGTTAACATTTCTGAGAAAATTTACACAGGTTCACACCTGTTGATGATTTTCTCACACTTTTTGGTAGAGAGCAGAAATGTGCTTGTGCTTCTGCTTGTTCGAGTAGATAGAGTAGAAATCGCATATGTCATGTCTCTGGTCTTAAAAATAATCATTGCATTTCTGGAAAGATCAAGTGTACTTAAAAAAAAATACTTACTTTGAAATAGTTTCAAAAGACTCAAAGGAAGTTAGAAAAATGGTTGAGTCTTGTATATTCTTTCCCCAGTGATGACTTCTTGTATAGCTGTAGTGTAATACCCAAACCAGGAAACTGACATTGGTGGAATACTCTTAACTAGACTATAGATGCTAGTTTCATTCTGTGAACTAAGGGAAAAAATGTGTCTGTCTCTGTCCCCAGTTCTTGACCCAGATCTCCTAAAACCCTTGCCGTTTCCTGATAACAGTGAGATGCTAGGAGCATCCTTTGTTCCAATATTTGGCATTTGATCCTATTTCTTGGCACAGAGCTGGTATATCGTGGGTAATAGGAGCATCTTTTGTCTTAATGAGGTGACTCCCACTGGGCTGCTGGATGAGGGCTGGCCAGAAGAAAGCCTGAGCCATGATTTGAAGCTTGGAGCTTTCAACCCCACTCCCCATCCTCTGGGGAAAGAAGGAGAGCCAGAGATTGAGATGATAAACAGGACTACATTATGGAGCCTCCATAAACGTGGGAGTAGGGAGGGTTTTTGGGTTGGTGAACATATCCATGAGTGAGGAAGGTAGCCCAGGATACCCTGGGCACAGAAGCTCCTGAACTCTGGACCCTTGTTTGACTCTATGCATCTCTTCATCTGGCTATTCAGCTGTGTCTTTTGTCATATCTTTTGGAAGAAACCAGCAAATGTAAGTGTTTCCTGGAGTTCTGTGAGTGGTTACCGCAAATTATTGAACCTGAGGAGGGGTCATGGGAACCATCAATTTGTAGCCAAGTTGGACGGTTGTATAGGCAATCTGGGGACTGATTACTTACTATTGGCACCTGAAGTGGGAGGCAGTCTAGGGGAACTGAGCCTTTAACCTGGGGGTTCTATGCTAACTCTAGATAGTGTCAGAATTGAATTGTAAGACACCTACTTAGTATGCAGAGAGTTGGAATGGGTTGGGGTGGGGAAAACCCCCATACATGGTGTTGCAAATGGCAGAATTTCCTTCTTTTTACAGCTGAGTGATACATGTATTATTAAAACACGTATATTATAGAATATATATGCCACCCTCTCTTTAACAATTTGTTGATGGACACCTAGGTTGTTTTCATACCTTGGCTATAGTGGATGAAAATGCTGCCATGAACATGGGGAAACAGGTAGCATTCCAAAATAATGATTTCATTCCCTTTGGACATATAACCAGAAGTGGAATTGCTGCATCATATGGTAGTTCTATATATAAGTTCTTGAGGAAACTCCACACTGGTTTCCATAGTGGCCATACTAGTTTACGTTCCCACCCACAGGGAACAGGTTCTCTTTCTTCCACATCCTTGCCTCATTACTTCTTGTCATTTTTGATAATTCACAACCTAACAATGTGAGGTGATATTTCGTGGTTTTAATCTGCATTTCTCTGATGATGAGTGATGTTAAGCACTTTCTCATGTACCTGTTGGCCATTTGTATGTCCTTTTTGGACAAATGTCTATTCACATTCTCTGCCCATTTTAAAATTGAGGTGGTTTTTATTTTGCTACTGAGTTATATAAATTCTTTATTTTGAATGTTAATCCCTTCTCAGATAAATGGTTTGCAAATATTTTCTCCCATTCCTTGGTTGATTTTTCATTTTGTTGATGGTTTCCTTTGCTGTACAGAAGCTTTTTAGTTTTATGTGGTCCTACTTGGTTATTTTACTTTTGTTTCCTTTGCTGTGATGTCAACCCCCCAAAAAATCATTGCTCAGGCTAATGTCATGGAGTTTACTTTGTGGGTTTTTTTTTTCCTAGATGTTTTAGGGTTTCAAGGCTTATGTTCAAGTCTTTAATCCATTTGAATTGATTTTTTTTTTTTGGTATGGTCCATTTTTATTCTTTGGTATGTGGCTGTCTAGTTTTCCCATCTCAGTTTAATGTATATTATGTGTATATTCTTGCCTCCTTTGTTGTAAATTAATTGACCATATATGTGTGGGTTTATCTCTGGGCTTTCTATTCTGTGCCATTGGTTTGTGTCTGTTTTTATGGCAGTACCATACTGTTTTCATTACTATAGCTTTGTGATGTAGTTTGAAATCAGGAAGTATGATTCCTCAGCTTTGTTTTTTCTTTCTCAGGATTGCTTTGGCTATTGGGGGTCTTTTGTGATTCCATAGAAATTTTAGGATTGTTTTATTTCTGTGACAAATGCCTTTGGAATTTTAGTAGGGGGTTGTATCAACTCTGTAGATGGCTTTGAGTAGTATGGACATTTTAGCAATATTCTTCCAATCCATCAACACAGAATATCTTCATTTATTTGTGTTTTCAGTTTTTTTCATCAATATTTTATGGTTTTCAGTACACAGATATTTCACCTCATTGATTAAATTTATTCCTGTGTATTTTCTTGTTTTTGTTGTTATTGTAAATGGAATTATTTTCTTAATTTCTTTTTCTGTTAGTTGTTGGCATGTAGAAATGCCAATGATTTTTTTACATTAATTTTGTATCCTGCAACTTTGCTGAATTCATTAATTCTAGCAGCTTTTTGCTGTTGTCTCCAGGGTTTTCTATATTAAATACTATGTCATCTGCATATAGGGACAACTTTACTTCTTCCTTTCTGATTTGGGTACCTTTTATTTCTTTGCCTAATTGCTCTGGCTAGGACGTCCAGTAAGTACTATCTTGAATAAAAGTAGTGACAGTGGTTGCCCTTGTCTTGTTACAGATCTTAGAGGAAAGATTTCAGTGTTTCACAGTTGAGTATGTTAGCCGGGGGTCTGTCCTACAGAACCTTTACTGTGTTGTGGTACATTCCCTCTGTGTTGAGAGCTTTTATCATGAGCATGAACGAATGTTGAATTTTGTCAAATATTTTCTGCATCTATTGAGAGGATCAAAAAACTTTTATCCTTAATTTTGTTAATGAGGTACATCTCATTTATTTGTGGATGTTGAATCATTCTTGCATCACTGGAATAAATACCTCTTGATCATGGTGTATGAACCTTTTAATGTATTGTTAATTTGGTTTGCCAACATTATGTTGAAGATTTTTGCATCTGTGTTCATCATTGAACTGAATAGTTGTTTACCTTTAGAAAATGTATTTTGAGGCTTTCAGAAATAGTTCCAGTATGGGTACTAAAAACAAGTTGAAATTAAGGATAATAACCCAAATGATTAAATATGACACTATTAAGGGCTTCCTCTTGAAAACCGAGTTAGGGATAGTTGGGCATGATCTAAGATGCATTTAATTTTAAAGTATTAATTACTTCATTTTGAAAAATGAGGCATGATGTGCGTAAGATGAAGTTGGCAATGAGATTGGTTTTAAAAACACGTTCACCTCCAAAAGAGGAGGTGGTAGAATAATTTTCAAGTAAACTAATAGATCCCCTTCCCAATTTTTGCTGTATATGTGCACCACCTGGTTATTATCTCTTTAAATCAACTCCCATTTCCTTAACTGTGATTTATAAAGAAGCTCTAAATCACTATCCCAAACTGGAAAACATTATTGCTTGTCATGAATAAAAGATAAAACATAAATACAAATGAAAACTGTTCTTAAATTCCAGCTGGTTACCATTTTTCCCTAAATCCTTTTGAAAAAGAGCTATTATCAGTACCAGAAAGATGTTAAAAACTATTAACACCAAACAGAGTATTACCTTGGTATAACCAGAAGGTAGAATTTAAAAATAATTTTAAATCTTTCTTAAACCTTGAATAGAACAAAATCATTTTCTCACTGTGATTCAACATGTACATACCTAATGAAGTTTCTGAGGCACCACCTAAAACCATGAGGAATATCAAATGCTGCTCTGAAGCACAACTTCCCTCTCTTTCCCAAATAATTAATATTTCAGATCTTCATTAAGATCCATGTAGAAAATGTCTTAACGCAAATTTAACTAGAGGATAATGTCTGACTTCACTAAATGCTAACCTAGGTAACATCTTTGGTCTCATCCCAGCGGATCTGTTTTTGCAATACTTCTGCAAACTATATAGCATGTACTCCTTGATGCATTGGCCCATATGTTGCCACAGTACCTGCTGTCTGTTCTTTAAAGCTCTTCCCCTTTGTAATACTTTGGCACCCAAGCCTAGAATTATCATCAAGGGAGTAGCCAGTAAAGCCTGAGATGGACAGTAGGCAGTATGCCAAGGATAACACCCCAGCAGACACCCACTGACCTTGTTAACCTTAAACATAGAACTGTTGGTTATTTTACCAACAAAAATGGGTTTATTGGGGAATAGCAGAGAACTGCAATTCAGTACACACAAGCTATTGCAAAACCACAGGCAAGTGCAGAGAACAAAGGAGAGGAATGCTCTTTTACAGAGGAAAGGGCAGGGAGAGGGTAGTTGGGGGGGGCTCTTACAAAAAATTCATTGGAATAAACTGGGAGTTCAAAGGGCAGTGGTTTTTTATTGGCTGAATTGTGATAGTCTGTCATTGGCTGGGCTTTTTCCAGGCAAGGAGAAAACCTTTCTTCCTCCTGTTGGGGTAAAAGTAGTATCAATTGGCAAAGTACCCCTCCTCCTGTTCAGGGTTTTGCAATTGACTAAAGTGATCCGGCATGAGAGCTTCCCCCTTGTGGCCTCTGGACTACATTAGTAAGGTTTCCCTTGATTGATTTTTTTCAGTCTCACTGGTGAGAACAGATTCACCACAGGCAGTCCATCTCTATGGCTGGACCATGTTTCAAGGCAGCAACCAGGTACTTAAGAAAAACTGGAAATCCTAGAAGGCCATGTGACAAGTTCAAAAAACGTAGAAGGTTTTTGTAAAGGACATTTCTTAGAATTGGAGGTCACAGCCTGCAGGAAAAGTTGAGGCTCTTCACCTGATTCTCAAAAGTTCTGCAGCTCCTTCTCAAGACTATGAACCAGGGCTGCGGGTAGCAATAAAACCCAGGGGCATAGAAAATGCCCACAGCCAGCCTCTTCCCCAGAGACTGAATTAGTGGGAGGTAGCTTCAGAAGTTTTTTTGTTTTTTGTTTTTTGGTTTTTTTTCCTTTAGAAGTATTTTTAAATAGCTCCCCTCATGGTTATAGGTGCAATTAGGGTTGAGAGCCAGGAGGCACCACGCTTAGCAGACCTTGTCTAGCATCGCAGCATTAAGGGCAGTCAAGGAGCTAAGGTTGCATATGCACGTGTAGAAGGTGAGATGAGATCCACATGTGTCTAGAAGTGGATACTTACCCGGCGAGGTTGTGTGTGCCCATTTCCCATTTTTCAGTGCTTAGCTACATCAAGTTTAAAGCTATGCTAGTAAATCGAGGGTTTTGGATAGAACAGGATAGATAGAACATTGACTTTAAGCCGATTTCAAAACATTAAAAAATTAGATCGGTCACTCAGAAGGATGGATACAAATAAGTGTCTTCCCATACTGGATGAGTACGATTAGTTGATAGGAAAAGTCCCCCCTGCCCCATCTTCCTTTGTTAGAGCAAGCAGAGAATCATGGTGTCACTTTTAATTCTGGTGGAATCAACACATCTCTTCCCACAGGTTAGAGCTCCATGTGCTGATTGTGAGTGACAAATGTCATTCCAACCCATCTCAGCATGAGGAGGACTCCTGGGTAGAATGCTGGTCTTCTCCCTTGTTGGGGTATCACAAAGCTTAATTAATGTTCGTAAAAACTCTTGGAAGACCTTAGATAGAAATTGCTATGCAATTGCAAAAGGTGACTGTGAGGGGAAATGCTAGTAGAATTTACCAGGAGAGAACGATTTAATTGGTAAACCTTATGCTTTACTTTGAAAATTATATCAGACAAAAGCAAGTGGACTT
This sequence comes from Ailurus styani, assembly GCA_002007465.1. Classification (NCBI taxonomy): domain Eukaryota; kingdom Metazoa; phylum Chordata; class Mammalia; order Carnivora; family Ailuridae; genus Ailurus; species Ailurus styani. The sequence goes on along the minus strand of LNAC01000167.1, from coordinate 57,277 downwards.
GATAAGTACACAAGAATAAAGGGAGCTATCTTAAGACTAGTTATCTTTAGAAGTGCCTGGGGCACTCAGTAGGTTAGGGGACTGCCTTTAGCTCAGGTCATGATCCCAGGTCCTGGGATGGAGCCCTACGCTAGGCTCCCTGTCCAGTGGGGAACCTGCTTCTCCTCCCCTTGCTTATTCTCTCTCTGTCAAATAAATAAAATCTTTTAAAAAATTAAAAAAGAATAGTGATCTATATATCAAAGATAATATTAAGTTCAGTGGCTCAATTTAATTTTGTTTAAATTCATAATAGTACAAACTTAACCACTTACATTAAAATGATCTGTTATAGAAATAAAAATCTGTTTATATGATAGCTGTCTTTAAAAAAAAAAAAAAGGCCTTAGTGCATAAGCATTCTTCATCACCAAGATGGTAATTGGGTTTACTTAGAGGTCTTTCCATCCCTATGAAGCTTTTGGATGCGTGTCAAAGCTGTGGGTTATATTTGTTGGATTACATTTTGTGAGACATGAGTAAACATCAGTAATGTCTTACATTTTATTAGTTTCCATTTTTTTTTTCCTGAAGAAGAACATCAAAACTAGACTTATCTGGTGATACAATGTTATAACCATGTGACTTGTAGTGTTCCTCCCCCCCCCACCCTTTTCCCCACTCCATTTTATGGTACTATGTTAATCTTATCCATGATGCTCACTTATGGGCTAACAAATTAAGTAGAATCATTATTCTAGCTAATTCACAGGCGCCCAGGTTTGCAAAACCAATTACTGCATGGCTTGGGACTTGAATACCTGGGATTTGAGCAGCCCAACTCAGGACAGCAGCAACTGCCTACACCCCCAAGCTGTAGGAAATGGAGTCTAGAGCAGCAGGGCCACCCTTGTCCAGATTGTGGGACACCAGCCTGATTGTAGGGAGAATAGCAAGGTTGGTGCACCAATCCAGGATTTGCCAATAATTTTCTTTACCCAGGAAGTGCTGTTTAACCAAGATATTCCTAAGATGGTTTAGGAAATGTGGGCTGGTGTGATCAAAGTCAGTTGGAGGAGAGGAAAGAGATAATGCACTCTAAGAAAATGGGTTAAAATATGGTGTAAGGGCGCCTGGGTGGCTCAGTGGGTTAAAGCCTCTGCTTTCGGCTCAGGTCATGATCTCAGGGTCCTGGGATCGAGGCCCGCATTGGGCTCCCTGCTCAGCGGGGAGCCTGCTTCTCCCCCACTCTCTCTGCCAGCCTCTCTGCCTCCTTGTGAACTCTCTCCCTCTGTGAAATAAATAAAATCTTTAAAAATAAATAAAATAAAATAAAATAAAATATGGTGTAAGCCTTGTGAGGAATTGTGGTCTTCGGTATGTGCAAGCCTTGGGGCAAGAGGTAGGAACTAGAGACCCCTGGTCATCAAACTAAGACATGATGCTTGAACTGAGATCCTGGGGACCTGGGGTTGGTGTCAAAGACAAAAGTAAGGAAGAGGACAGGACCATATGAGAGGCAGGCCAGAGGCATGTGAAAGGGGAAATGAAAATGGAGTTGCTTATGTCAAGGGGCTTTAAAATAGAGGTGGGAGGCCATTAAGGAAATGGGTCTTATGCACATCCTCACTGATACAACCATGAAATTTTGAACTGGACCAAACCACAAATAATACAAGGCCTCACCCCAAAACCCTACAACTTGCTACATACAATAACAGACTTTTCTAGACACGGCCTTAGTAACCAATTATATTCAGTCTTGATTTCCTATTGCCAACACCAGTAAAAAATATTCTTTGTAAATAATATATACAAGCATTCCCATTTTGCTTTAAAAAACCCTGACTTTTGCTCCCTTATGGGGCACTCTTTGGGTTCCTACTGAATCTTGTACCCTGAACTGCAGTTCTTTAATCCCAAGTAAACATTCTTGCTTGATTACGGCCTTCTGACAATTTTAGGTTGGCAGGCAAGTTCTTCCAAGGGGGAGGAGGGTCAAGTGGTTGTTGCTGGGTGGGTGTACTCATCTGATCAGGTATCACTCCTGCTTCTAAACCTTGAGTGCCTGGATTCTCTTTGGGACGACCAGGACAAAGTCTGATAACTTTGAATTGTATCTGGGTCTTGTACCATAGGAGGCAGCATTGGTAGAACCGCCCCCCCCCCGCCCCACTGTGATCCTTCTGTGTTCTGAGAAATTGTGTGCTGTGAAGGATCAGCCTGCCCTTGCATGTTCCAGGCAAAACCCACTGATACCTTTTCTCAGTGACTTGCTTGTTTTATAAAATCTCCAATTTCCTCCCTCTCTGCCACTGTCCTCACTGATGAATGCTCTCTGTATTACAACAGCCTGAATAAAATCATCTCCTTAATTGTCTGATGCATTTTTGTCTCTCACAAATCCAGACTCATTAGCATTTCACAGAAGGCCCTTCATGGTCTGACTCCTTCATGCTCTAACTCCACACTCCCTCCCCTCTTGCCACTCAAACAAGTCTCACGCTCCAGCTTCACCGTCTACTTGAATTTTGCCATTAGCAGCACACTTCCCTGGGTCTCTCTGCCTTTGCACAAACTACCCTGACTGGGACAGAACATCTTGCCCACTTTCTTTTCCCAGCTAGTCCTGACTCTTCTTTCAAGATGAAACTGAGCTTTCCCCTCTCTGTGGAAGCATTTCTCAACCCTCTCCACAACTCATGGTATTTTGTTGACCTGTGTCGGAGTGTTCACCCTGCTAGTGTGGACATACTGTATCCCAACTGTCCCATTTACTTACCCGGAAACAGATAAAACCCTATTAGCCTCTGAGCTACCCAGTGCCTGGGGAGAAGTTACTTAAATGCTGGAAAAAAATTTGTTTGATGAATGCTCATCGGTTCAGAATGGACCATCGATGACGATAACCACCTCTGTGCTGTTAATGTGCAAACAACCCCGTTACTGTCTTCTGATTTGATTGATAGCACTCATCTTTGCAGATTGGAAGCCCTAATTAAATGTCAAAAGGGACTCAATTGCAAAGCATGAATTGTTTCTTAATTAAAGAGAGCAATTAAGTGATCTGGTAATTTTTTTTAAAATGACCATGCTGAATCCTTAGAATTATCCTGTTTCTTTCTTGTCTAGGTTACAAATTACAGCAGAGGGGCAGGCATTACACCGTCAGTAGTAGAGCCTGGAAGGGGAAACCTTGGCACTGCCTCAATGAGCAGATCCCTCCCTGCATTCTTGGCCCTTACTGGTTTTCTCTTTCACACTTCAGTTTACTTTTTCCAATTTTGAGTCATTACTATACAAGATTTTTTTTAAATCCTGCCACATCAGTGTCCCATACTATCTTTCTTTGGTTCATGTTTTGTTAATGTGCACCGATGGCAAAGCAGATAGGACTACCTTAACCAGGAACCAGTATAAATTGTCATGAGCCAAGGATCACCTTGAAAATATATAACAAATTCTAGGGGCGCCTGGCGGGCTGCGTTGGAGGAGTGTGAGATTCTTGTTCTTGGGGTCATGAGTCCAAGCCCCACATTGGGTGTAGAGTTCACTTAAATAAAAACTTAAAATTTCTAGCCTGCTGAGAAATCAGGTCCACATGGAAGGAGCAGAACTCAGAAAGGGCCCTACTCTTGGATGCTAAAGATGTTCTTCCCCCTTGATGATCTGCTTTGTGTGATGGGCTCTGTCTGAGCTGAAAAGCTGTATTTGAAATGACAGTTCAGGTCCTATCTAAAGCCAGGCAGCCAGTCAGTTGCCAATGGTGAACAGCGTGCCCCACCAGGGGACTGATACCAGACTTGGTGGCACGGCGGGAGTTTCCAGTCCCAAGAGATGAGAAGTTGTGACTATCCTGATCATTTCTGTGTTGAGTAGGAATTCCTGATTGTTTTTTTTCCCCATCCATGCGCTCAACACTTGTGATTACTTTAACATCTTCCCTATTTTACTTTCCAATCATGTTACCCACTTCAGATGCACTGCTCTCGGAGACTCCTTATATCCCTTGACAAGTAATGCAGCTAGAATTTGGAACTGACATTTAGCAAGCACCTATTTTAAGATAATTTATATGGCTTATCTCCATTAATCTTTGTATCAATCTTGAGAGATCGGTATCATGATCTCTATTTCACAGATGTGATAACTTTGCTGAATGTTACAGAGCTAGAGATTTCAGCGGCTGTTGGTTCACCCCTGCCCCGTGCTGTCTCCATGAATGTGCTGGAGGTGTTTTTAGCAGTCACATCATGGCTGAGTATCATGGCAGCTTTGCCTTGAGATTCCTATTGCTGTACTCATAGGGATAAAATGAGCACAGCTATGTCCATGACTTCTTTTCAGTTTGGATTCACTATGACCATTTCATCCAGAGATGGCCAATAGAGTTCATTTGAATGCCAGTTCCAGAAACAAGGCAGAAGCTGCCTGAAGATCTGCATTGGGAGATTGCTGGAGGGCTTGGCAGGAAAGGGTGATTAATTAGAAATGTCTCTCATGGGTTCTGGAGCAGTGGCATGATGAGTACCATGAGTTTGCCACACTTGATGTCATCTTTTCTGGGAGTACTTAGGTGCTTGTCATTTCCCAGGTAACATTTACATGCTCCATGTTTTTCCCTTTCATTCATAACATAGCAGCATTGGGTTTCATGTTACTTCTTTGGTGACCCAAGTTTTAAAATTTAAGGTCAATGTTGTGAAGGTGCTGGGGAAACTTGGTTATTTCTCTTCTTTACCTAACCCAATGTTACCTACCTACTGAAGGTGATAATGGATAAACCAATACAGGTATTTCACAGAAATTGATCCAAGGACTGACATTTTATAATCTGTTAGAAAAAATTCACAAAACATACAATAAGGTTTTGCCAATTAGTGCAAATTACTTGTCCAGTTACTTGTGATCCCTAAATCTAAAAATGTTTGCCTCTATCTCTACAAGTCTGTTAAATGGATCACATAATCCATTTGCAATTTCAGAGATAAAATTTTTCTGAGCTTGAAGACCAGCTTAAGGGGTCAAAAACAACTTTGTTTTAAGGATTTCACTGTTTAACTTGTGGTCTAGATCTCAGTAAAAGTGACTTTAAAAATTTACCTATGTTTTTTTGTAGCACCAAATAATCCTTTTTCTTCCTTCTCAAACTTACTTAGGCCCCAGGTATCAGTTTGCAGGTGGGCTTCTAACCAGTATCTGAGAAGGTCATATTTTCTAATAGCCATAAAAACAAAATGAAATCCTTTGCCTTGAAATGAATTTTTTTAATATAAGTATAGAATGTTTGGTAGGAAGGAAGTGAAAGCATATGTATGAGGTTACAGTTAAAGTTCTTGTGTTTCTAGACCAAGGAAAGCACAGTAATTTCTTTCCTACAAAAACTCTTACACCTAAGAGGATGAGCTATTCTATTTTTAATGGTCATTCATAATTATAATATACTGTTTAGTATTTGCATGCTGAGTCTTGGTTTAAAAAAAAAGTTGGTTCTAAAAACTAAAATTATCTGCTCCAAATTACAGTATTTTCTTTGAAAGTTGTCTTTTCTCAAGTACCCCAAGCAAAGGCAAATGAAAGGAGAGCACAAGTCCTATGACAGCCTCCAGAGAAAATTCATTTTAATTGCATTGATCTTCCTTCATAAGGTTAAATACAATTGTTCCCCAAGTTATATATCATTTTTATTGAGGTTAATGTTGAGTCAAGATCTAATTTCGGCAGCTTCTTAAAGTTATTTTAACTGTTTCTGCCAGCTACATGATGATACTTCTTGTTCATTTGAAATTTCAATTCACAATGTCTTATTCTACTCATAAATAGTTCAATGTGCTTTTAATAAATGGTGGTTCAAAATAGGAGTATGTGCTAGTTATGTAAAGAAACATCAAAAAACTTCCATTTCTGAAATTGATAGCATGACAACAAAACAAAACAAAAACTTGTAGTTTTGTAGGTTTTGAAAACATGGCCTAACATTCTTTAACCCATTGAGAGGTGAAGTCAGTACTCCTCCCATTAGATTTGGGCAGGTTTTGAAAGCTGCAACCATAGAGCTCAGCAGAAGTGACACAAAATGATCTGTGATGCTGGAGCAGGAAAAGACCATGAAGCTTGCTTGAAGGAACACTTGACCTGGGAGCCCTAAGCCACGTGTAAGGAACTCAGCTACCTGGCGGGCACCGTGCTGGAGAGGCCCATGTAAGTTTTCTAGCTCATAGCTCCACTTGAATCCAAGCTTGCTGTCCTCCTCACAGAGGTGTCAGACATGAGTAAAGAAGCCTACAGATGATTCTGGCTCCCGGTCCTTTAAGCTACCTCCAGCTATTCAGACCTTCTCAGTGGAAGCCCCTGACCTCAGGGAACAGAGACAGTCCATCCTGCCCATGTCCTGTCTGACTACTTCACTAACAGAATCCATGAGCACAGTAAAACTGGCTATTTTATGCCCCTAAGTTTTGGAGTAGTCATTCAGCAATAGGTAAGTGAAGCATAACTTGGTATCTGAAAAAGGGATGCGATCGTACAACATCAAAAATGTGGCATTCGGGGGCCAGGTAGCAGATGGAAGACTCATGGACTTGGAGGAACATGAGGTGAAATACGGGGGAGATGGAGATGCTTTAGGGGAGTTGGAGGAAAAGAGGGCCCTTGTTAGTGGGAAGTTTGGTAGCATTGTCACCTGTGATAACAGGGGAGACAGAAGATATACCTTATGAACTCAGTGAACTAGCTGAAGGGGTTTCTGTGCAGAATATCAAAGAGATCAATATCTCTCTTGGCTTCATTTTTGCCGATATGAAATGTGAGAGAAGAGAAACAGATTAAAGAGTTTGGAAAAAGTGAAAGTCACAAGTGAGTTTTTCCAGCTAGTCTGGGGTTCTCAGACTAAGAAAAAAATCTCAGAGAAAGGACGAAGTGCTAGTTGGTGTCAGGATACTGTGGTCTCACGGAGAAGATAAAGCTTGGGGTATGACTTTTAAACCTGTGTTGAGGCCTCACCCTTTTCAAATAAAAAAAATCTTCTAGGGTTCTTAAGTATGCCTTAAGTGTTTCCCATTAAATGGAGACTTTGTGAGAGAGACAGAGGAACATAACTTGATGTAACAGACAAAGAATTTCAAGGTGATTGTTCCTTTGCAGTCTCAGAGGAGGCCCATGATAAAGACTTCCCAGGAGAGACTTCTGTGTATATACAATGAAATATATTATGAATAGATCAACAAGAAACATACTTTTTAAAGAAACTTTAATCAGCTTTGAATGAAAGGGAGAGAAATAGTGTAAAATGAAATGAGGCCTCTGGATGTCAATGGTCAAGAAGCAAACAGAATATTTAGCAGATGCAGAAATGAGTTACTTTAGAGTAAACCCAAGAACCCAGTGTGGAGTCTAGAGTCATGGTGAGCCATTTCCAGGAAGGCCCTGATCCAGAACTCACAACGTTCAGGCTGACTCACTTCAGAATTCCTAAGGACTGGTGACTGCTGTGTGCCTTCTGGTTACCCTACCCGCCTTTATACAGATTTCTTTCTTTCTTTTAGAGAGCGTGCATGTGTGCGCAGGGACAGGGTGGGGGAAGGGAGAGGGACAAGTGCACTCCAGGTGAGTGTAGAGCCTGACACGGGGCAGCAGCTCCTCTCACGACCCTGAGATCATGACCTGAGCAGAAATCAAGAGTCAGCAGACTGAGCCACCCAGGTGCCCTATCCTCTTTTTGATCTTCAGTATCTATTGCAGTAATTCTATGCCTGTCGTGGCCCTGAACCTTGATATAGAGGGCTAGACTACTTGTCTCTTCAGTTCACTGGTCTTTCAATCCATTGAAATCCTATCTGAACAACTGTACCCCAGGAGCCTCATCCATATCTGGACCTGATTTGGTTAACAAGATCCCGGTCCTCAAACCAGAATTGATATTGTAAAAGGATGGGACTTTTTTTTTTTTTTTTGACAAAGTGAGTATATTTTACCTGCGGGAGAAATGTAAATACTTAGGGCCATTGAACCAATTGTGGCAGTTTTAAAACTTGGCCTTAAATTCTTTGATACTTTCCTAATCTAGACATGAGGTTCTATAGATTTCCACTGCATGAACATGAATACTAATCATTTATTTGGGTCTTCTTCAGTTTCTTTGATCTAGGTCCTCTAGTTTCCAGGGCAAGATCTTTTACCTTATTGGTTAAAAAATTTATTCTAAGTATTCTATTGTTTTGATGCAATTATAAATGAGATGGTTTTCTTTTTTTTATTAATTTGTTAATGTATAAAAATAGCTGATTCTTATATACTGATTTTATATCATGTATTTTTAAAAAACATTTTAATTTAAATTGTTGATTAACATATAATGTATTATTTGTTTCAAGGGAACAGGTCTGTGATTCATTAGTCTTATATAACACCCAGTGCTCATTACAACACATACCCTCCCCAATGTCCATCACACAGCCACCCTATTCTCCCACCCCTCCAGCAACCCTCAGTCTGTTTCCTATGATTAAGAGTCTCATGGTTTGTCTTCCTCTCTGGTTTCATCTTGTTTCATTTTTCCTCACTTCCCTTATGGTCCTCTGCCTTGTTTCTTGAATTTCACATATCGGTGAGATCATATGATGATTCTTTCTCTAATTGACTCCTTTCGTTTAACATAATACCCTCTAGTTCAATCCACGTTGTTGCAAATGGCAAGATTGTGCTTTTTGATGGCTGTGTAATATTCCATTTTGTGTTTGTGTGTGTACCATATATATACCACATCTTTTATCCACATTTATTGTGAGAGAGAGGATGTGCATGCAAGCATAAACATGTGTACAGGGAGGAGGGGCAGTGGAGAGGGAGAGAATCTTAAGCAGATCCCATGCTGAGTGAAAAACCGGAAGTGGGGCTTGATCTCACAACCTTGAGATCATGAACTGAACCAAAATCAAGAACTGGATGCTTTGACTGGGCAGCCATGTGCTCCATGGATCATGTAACTGTACTGAATTTGTTTATTCTAACAGTTTTTTTGGTGGTCTTTAGGACTAATAATTATGTCACATGCAAATACAGAGAATTTTAGTTTTTCCTTTCTGATTTGGATGCCATTTACTTTTCCTTGCTTGATTGGTCTAGCTAGGGCTTCCACTACTATGTTGAATGGGAGTGGTAGGAGTGAACATCCTTTGTCTCATTCTGATCTTAGAGGAAGAGCTTTTAACCTTTCACTGGTGGGTATGATGCTAGCTGTGAGCTGGTCATGTATGTCCTTTATAATGTTAAGGTTCATTCCTTGTATACCCAATTTTTTTTTAAAAGATTTTGTTTATTTGACAGAGAGACACAACAAGAGAGGGAACAGAAGCAGGGGGAATGGGAGAGGAAGAAGCAGGCTTCCCACATGCAGGGAGCCCAATGCAGGGCTCAGGCCCAGGACCCTAGGATCATGACTTGAGCCAAAGACAGACACTTAACAACTGAGCCACCCAGGCACCCCTATATACCCAATTTGTTGAGAGTTTTATCATGAGTAGATGGTCAATATTGTCAAATGATTTTTCTGTGTCTATCGAGATGATTGTGTGATTTTTATCTTTAATTCTATCAATATGATGTCACATTAATTGATTTGTGCATGTTGAACCATCCTTGTATCCCAGAGATAAATCTCACTTGATCATGATGTATGATTTTTGAATGTACTGTTAAATTCCATGTGCTAGTCTTTAGTTGGGAATTTTTACAGCAATATTTATCAAGATATATCTGTAACACTTTCTTCTTGTAGTGTCCTTACCTAGCTTTGGTATCAGGGTAGTGCAGGCTTCACATGAATTTTTCCTTTTCTTTGATTTTTTTTGGAAAGAGCTTGAGAAGTACTGAAGTTAATGGTAGAGTTCACCAGTGAAACAGTCTGTGCTGGGACCTCGCTTAGGTTCTGAGCACACTGCAGGAGAAACAGCTATGGCTAGCCTCGGGGTAATAAGGGATCCTATAAACATGACTCACAGAAGTTGGGAGGAATCTGTAGTCTGATATAGAACAGATGAAGCTATATTCAAGCACATGAAACATTGTCCTTGGGCACCTGGGTGGCTCAGTGGGTTAAAGCCTCTGCCTTCGGCTTAGGTCATGATCCCAGGGTCCTGGGATCGAGGCCCACATTGGGTTCCCTGCTAGGTGGGGAGCCTGCTTCCTCCTCTCTCTGCCTGCCTCTCTGCCTACTTGTGATCTCTCTCTGTGTGTCAAGTAAATTAAAAAAAAAAAAAAAAGAAGGAAAACATTGTCCTTGAGAAGAATTAGGTCTTTTCCAAAAAGTTAGGCTTCAGAGGGCTAATGTTGCCATAAAAAAGCATTTGGCTTTGCCAAGGGGCCCCAGAGCTCCTCAGCAAGACCGTACAGTGTCTCCTGAAGGGTGAGGTAAGTCAGGTAGCTGCTGGGCAGTCATCTGCTTGCGGAAGTCTGAGGAAAGCCCCTTCCAGCTCTGAAACTTAGTGACTCAATGACAATACTTATCAGTTAAATTAACAAATGATTCTGTTAGGCACTGACGTTTCAGCAAAGAATCCCACTACTCATTCTCTGCTATGTGATAAATATTAGCTGCAACTTAGAAGTCAGGAAAAATATTTAAACCTTCTTCAGAGACCCGTGTGTGAGCACTGACATGGTATCCTGACACTCTGGCTTTCTGACCTCGGCGGCAGGGGCCATGTCACCTCCTGCTTGGAGAACCAGACTCTTGTGTCTGTGAAATCTTCAGACCAGCATTAGAAAAATGTGTAATTTATCTTTAAGTTTCAACAGAGCTATTTCACAACGTCCAAAGGCAAGAAGTATATAGTCCAGTGTGAAGGAATCCATGCTGGGAAAGTCATCAGGCAGCCACTCTGTTTCTCCCTATGTCTTTGTTTCTCTTAATCTCCTTGGCCACGTGGTCTCTTTATGCTCTTAGTCCATTAGCTTCATTCTGCTCTCTATAGTTGAACGTTCTCTGCTTTTCCCCATGCAGCTCTGTCTCACAGGTCTGCCCACAGACTTAGAGACCTTTCCAAATTCCTGGCACAGTCTTGGTCTTGATTGGCTGCTTTGGATCAGAGGTCCATGCCTGCTGTGGGTGTCGTTGGCCAGTGACAGGTGGTAGAAATGGGAGGTTTGTCTCTGTATAGAAGGTAGATCTCAGGGGTGTCTGGGTGGCTCTGTGGGTTAAAGCCTCTGCCTTCAGCTCAGGTCATGATCTCAGGGTCCTGGGATTGAGCAGGGAGCCTGCTTCCTCCTCTCTCTCTCTCTCTCTGCCTTCCTCTCTGCCTACTTGTGATCTCTCTCTCTCTGTCAAATAAATAAAATCTTTAAAAAAAAAGTATATTTCAGAGGAAGGGAGCAGGCATTGAACATGAAATTACCTCAAGGGGTTCCTGAGATCACCAAGTGACAGAAAGTTCTATCACAGTACTTGGTACAGAGGAATTGATAAATAAATATTACATTTACCTGAGCTACAAATAGAGCAAAAAAGTTGACTTCAGATAGTTTTGCATTGGAGTGAATTATAGGTTCATATATTGGCTCATAGAATTCAAATGTGTGTCTTAACAGTTGCAAGCCATAATATCACAGACTTCCAAGATCACTATTAATAAGCCAAGATAGTTCTTTCTAAACTCAGTAATGTCGGAGATCTATTATTATCATATGTCTCTTTGAAACATCCCACTACTAAAAATTGCAAAGAAAAACAAGAAGGCCAAGAGTTCAATATTTAATTCCTAAGATACAATATTGATTGTGGACAAATAAGACAGACCTAGGCCACTTGGACGTTTCAAATTTGTTTCCACATAATGACCAAATTAATAATTTAAAAGCGGCAGGAAGAATTGTTGAATATGTTACATCTTTGAAGTGTTTTTTGGAAAGTATTAGTTAAACTTTGATATTTTACTTAAAATCATCCATCACTTCTAGTCAAACTTTCATTGGGAAAATCAAAACTATCCTGATGGGATTAAAATAGGCTCAAAGACTGAGAAAATTGCTTTATGAGAAAATATAATCTATGGAGCTGTAAGCTCTGAGTTGGTGTGATTTTTAGATGACAAAGCCAATTATAGGCATATCCACTCTCTACTTACTGAGAGCTAATTTAAGCTAACATTATTTCATATAATATTCCTTGGGAATGAAATCCTTTGCTTCTTAGATACATAAAACTCTTTCTGACTTCAAAGGGAATTTTGCCTACTTTAGAAACTGGATCGTGTTTCTTGACATATTACCCTCTTATGATCTCCCTTTTTCTTGACTTCTTTTTAGTTCCCTGATGCCTGGAAATTTTGATGGACTGCATATTCATGGATGGGTGTAGCTCCCATGCTAGTCTTCATTCATGTCTCTCCCATTTACCTCAGTGGCCTAAGTAGCATTTAAGAAAAGTTCTGTTGGCATACTCCTGAGAAATGGCACATTTTAATAGACATAAGTTAAAAAATATATCTGTATATATTTAAAACACTAAAGGATGTGCTGTATGAGAAAAAAAAAGTCCATAGCATTGGCAGGATGAAGAGAGACATGTGTTCTGTTTTCACTCTTGCACCAGTAGAGTGCTTTGAAATGCATGTATGGGGTCAGGTAAAAGGGTAGAGAAACTATAGCAAAGGGTTGAAACTCACCAATTATTCGATGCTTTAAAAACTAATAAAACACAGCCCATTGGGTCTTGAAATTCTTTTCAAATGGAAGAGTATCATTAGTCTTCTTTGAAAAAAAAAAAAAAGCAAGAGAGAGAGAGAGATAACTGGCTTTGTCAAGTCAAGGCTAATTTCATTCAATAGATATATGCAAATTGATATCTTAGATGAAGATGTCTCAACTAAAGGTCAAGAGAATGCCCCAAACTAAATTTGGTTTCAAAGGGCAAAGAGGAACTCCAGACTCATTTGTTTTTATCAATATTTTGCTGCCCCCACAGTGCACTTGTCCTAATCAGATTCAGTGCAAGAGGAGAGGCCTGACAACAGCTCCCTGATCTACAATAGTCCCCACCCTGCAGTCGAGATAGATTCATATGACAAACATGGTCTGTTTCCCTCCTCGCTGTCAATCATCATTTTATTCCAGTTTGGAAAAATAATGCCAAGCTCAGTTATTTGAGTTGTTTTCTTAATTAATTAAGATGATGTGATCATAACTAAGATTTTGGCAGCAGTGGCTAGAACAGACTTATTAATGATGATCAATTATGACCAGGTGGACTTTTTGACAGCTGATTTTTACCTGACAATATGTGTAAAGGCTTTAATTAGATAAATATAGCTAACAAGCTGACCTCACCATCTGCTGTCATTTCTCTTCCCGGGGAGAACATCACAGTCATTGCATATGGAATATTCACCCTGTCTTGGGCAGGCTCCCTCAGCCTGCCCTGCACAGAACTTAGATTCCATCCATCAGTATAGCCAGTGGTTGAGTGCCTCTCAGCCTATTTGTAGCCTCATGACCAGGAAACAATTTTCCAAAGCTGGTTGGTGAGGATGTAAACAATTCTATTCTTGCTCCAAACCCAAGTAGGTAAATTAGGCCCCTTTCCCTTTTGGGCAGTTAATAAGGACTTCACATCCAAGTGTTCTCAGGCTTGAAGGCTGGCATTGTTGTGACAGCTGGTGGTAGGCAGCTGTGGTGATGTGGTCTAATAACGGCAGAGGTACAAGTGTGCACAGTGGAGCCACCATACCTGACTTCATCTTCTGGCCTGAGGTTTTCCTTTCCCCGGCAGCAGGTGTATGGGTGGGAATGGCTCACAGGGGAGCTCATCTCCCCTCTGGTGGGAATCGCCTGCTCTCCCTTACATGAGCTTGCTCAGAGCTCCCTGTGGGATCAGCTGAGGCTCTTTGGCAAGACATGCAAGTTTCTCTTCTCTCTGTGTCTCCTCTTGCTTCCCTCCTTCCTCACGGTGTTGTCCCTGTGTTCTCAGATAAAAGCCTGGCACCCAAATCTCTTTCCCGCAGTCTGCTGCCGGACACCAGAGCCAAGCCATACAGATAGGTCACAAGAGCTTGCTGGCAGACCAATATTGGACTCGGTCCAGGCTGAATTTTTGCCTTAAAACTTCACATCTTTATGCGTCTTTCCCAGGGATAAGAGAGATGGTGACTTTATCACGCTCTTTATTATGGAAGACAGTCTACTGATAGCTACACCTTATCTGGGTTATTCTTGTATATTCTCTCAATGCATATGGTCATATCAGGTACAACGGAAACATTCATGTGTTCAGTCAAGGGTTTTATAAGCCTAAATGGACTTGGAATGCCTTCTGTCCATGTTTTGTCCATTCCTATGAAGTATCCTTCTGTTTTCCCTCTCTTATGATCACCTACTCTTAACTCCTAGAAATGCCCCTAAACTATAGTTTTGTAGTACTAATAAAATATAGTACTAATACAGTAATAGTACCAATTACGTTAGTGTACATATAGTTTGTACAAATAGTGTGCTTTAAGAGTTTGGTTTTAGAAGGCTAAACCTGAGACATTTAAGAAATACTCAACCAGAGATAACAAGTAATCTATTTGATAGAGCAATCTTGGGACTCCTGGGTAGTTCAGTTGGTTAAGCATCTGACTCTTGATTTCAGCTCAAGTCATGATCTCAGGGTTGTGAGATGGAGCCCTGCATCAGACTCCACACTGGGCGTGGAGCTGGCTGGAAGTTTTCTCTCTCTCTCTCTGTCTCTTGTCCCCACACCCACCATTTCTGGTGCTCTCATTTCTCTCCCTGTCTAATAGAAATATGAAAGAGCAATCTTAAACTCAGAAAAAATGTGGGGGTTAGCATAAAACTCCTATATAAAACCATGGGAATGGAGTGAGGAAAGTGAGAAGAGAGAAAAGAGGGCTTAGGATGAGCTTGGAAATGGATTCTAGAGGCCTGGCAGAGGATGTAGGGTCTACAAAGGAGACTGAGAAAGAGTGGCAAGAGTGAGAACAAACAAAGAGAATGTTATATTCTGGACACCAGTGTTTTATAGAGACAGAGTGGTCAATTCTGGCTTTTTAAAAAAATAATAGCTTTTTTGGAGAGATAACTCACATATCATAAACTTTGCCATTTTAAAATAAACAATTCAGAGAATTGAGAATCCATTACTACTATCTCATTCCAGAATATTTTTATCTTCCCAAAATAGAAACCCCGTGTCCACTATCAGCCACTCCTAATTTTTCTTTCCCCCAGCCTCTGACAACCACTGAGCTCATTTTATCTCTGAATTTGTGTGTCCTGGATATTTCATATAAATAGAATCCTGTGAATGACTTCTTTCATTTATGCTTCAATACTCATTATGTTGCAACATTTTCATTACTTTATTCCTGTTTATTGCTAAGTAATATTCTATCACATAGAAATACCACATTGTTTCTGTTATTCATCGGTTGATGAGCACTTGGGCTGCTTTGCTTTTTGGATAGTATAAATCATGCTGCTATGAACATTTGATCTATAAGTTTTTATGTGAATGTATGTTTTCAGTTCTTGGGTATATATATGTATATATATACATATACATATATATATATATATACACACACACACACACACACACACACATACATACATACATACATACCTGGGAGTGGAATTGATGGGTCATCATGTAACTGTATTTAACTGTTTGAGGAGCTCTCAGACTATTTTCAGGATGGTTTCATTATTTTATATTCACACTAGCAGCAATGAGTGAGGATTCCATTTTCCCCACATCTTCACCAACATTTGATATTATCCATCTTTTTTTATTATTGTTATCCTCATTGGTGTCCAGTAGTATCCCACTGTGATTCTGATTTGCATTTCTCTGAAAACTAATGATGTTGGGAATCTTTTCATGTGCTTATTGGCCATTTTTATATTTTCTTTGGAGAACTGTCTATTAGAATCCTTTGACAGTTCAACTGCGTTATTTGTCTTTTATTACTGAGTTGTAGGAGTTCTTTATATGTTCTGATAGTAAGTCTCTTGCCAAATAGATGATTTGCAAATATTTTCTCTTTTTCTGTATCCTTATACTTTCTTAATAGTGCCCTTGGAAGAACAAAAGTGTTCAGTTTTGCTGAAGGCCATGTTACCTATTTTTAGTTTTGTTGCTTGTCCTTTTGCTGTCATGGTGAACTGTGCTTTGAGTGCTGGGAGAGATGGGATAAAGTGAAGACAGAGAAATACCCACAGGCTTGGCAACAAGGAAGTCATTTGTGACCTTGGAAGGTTTATAAAATGTTGGGGTTGGACCCCTGCTGGAGTAAATTGTGAGGGGCTAAGGAGACCACCTAAGCCACCTCCTGGTCCTGAGGCACATGGGGTATATAAGAAAGAAAACATCCTCTAGTTGAGAGGGCAGCAACTTGCAGGGGAGGGGTCCTCAGAGGTGTCAGATTTTAGTTAAGGAAGTCATGGGGATGTTCAGGGAAGGAGTTAAAGTCAGAATAGTTGTTGATCAGTGTTTGGAAGTTAGAGAAGGCACAGAGGAAGGTTACGAGGCAGTGTATGTTTGGTATTTTGGGCCACTTTGAGGGGGGGAGTCCTGGAGTGAATCCTAATTGATCCGTTGTCTTCACACCACTAGAACAAGTCTCAAAATCCTGAGGTGATATATCCAGTTAGAGACCTCTGGCTCCCAGGGAGCAGAGAAGACCCTACTGCACTTGACTGGGTACTGCCTCCCACCAATACCCACAGTGGAGGCTTCCCCTAACGGAAAATGGGGATTAGATTCTGGGTTTTTATTCCTCTCAAAAGATAAAAGTCTGCTACATAGACTATTTGTTAAATTTTTGTGTCTTCTTTAAAAGAATGTTTTAGATAAAATCCTCTGGGCTAGGTGACAGATTCAATATCAAGTCAAATTCACATATAAATATCTGATCTGCTGTCACTTTTAACTGTATGTTTGGTCTAGATGGTTTGAGGTATGAATTCTATCAGCCTAGGTTTTTTTTTTTTTTGGAAAGTGTAATCTTCAGAACTATTTTTAAGGCATCATATATTCCTAGAGTTAAAGTATTCTCAACACATGCACATACACACAAAGAAGACTCATTGAAAATAATCTATCCTGGGGTGTCTGGGTGGCTTGGTCATTAAGTGTCTGCCTTTGGCTCAAGTCGTGATTCCAGGGTCCTGGGATCGAGCCCTGCATTGGGCTCCAGCCCTGCATTGGGCTCCCTGCTTGGTGGAAAGCCTGCTTTTTCTCTCCCTCTCCCCCTGCTTGTGTTCCCTCTCTCACTGTGTCTATCTCTGTCAAATAAATAAAATCTTTAAAAATAAACAAAACAAACAAGCAAAACAACAACAACAACAACAAAGAAACCTTTCCTGTATGTGTAAAAATATGCTAAGTGTCTGGTTTGATTTATGGCTGCTTACTGCCGTGCAAATATCCAACAAGAAGTCCCTGGCAAACATGGTTTAATTTTACTTTCATCAGTCTTTAGTTTAAATTCTATACATGTTGGTTGGGGTTCAGTTTAAGTTGCTTAAATTCCATGGATGAAATTAGAAGTTTTATTTTTTCTCTCCACATAATAATCCCCATGTTCCAGGGTGGGTCAATGGCTCGGATCCATGACCAGCAATCTTTGCTGTGTGTGTGTGTGTGGATTCCATTCCTAGACCCAAGGCCACTGCTATGGTGCTTCCTGTTTCCAACTGGTTGTGAAGGGGAAAGGCTGTTGTCCAGGGTACGCAGCTTGTCTTTATATTAGAGCTGCCCCAGAATTTGCATACATCACTTAGGACCCCATGGCCACTCTGTGCTACAAGGGAGGCTGAGGAATGTCTTTGCTATGAGCCCAGCTGAAATAACTGAGTTCTAGTACCAACAGAAGGAGATAATGGGTGCTAGGGGTGAAGCATTGTCCATCAAATCAGACAGCTAACGTGTGAAAGTATGACAGTTTTTCCATAATGACCTTGGTTCTTGCTGCAGTGCAGTTGGAGGAGGGATGTCCCGTTTCACAAGGACTGTTCCTGTTACACAGCACATGGGAGGAAAGAGTGTGAGAACTCTGAGTTGCTAACTCAAGCCTCGCCATGCACTGGCTCTGGGGCTTGGAGTGAATGACCTAACTTTCCTGTGCTTTTACTTCTTCATAAAGATGAGAGGGATGAAACGGGTCTGTGTTACAGGGAGGGCTCACTTATGTTAGTTTGTACTCTAGCAGCCACCAAGGGTCATTAACTGCTTTTTGGCTGATATTTTTAAAAATGAAAATATCCTGAAATTGTTTATATTGTTCTAATATGGATTGTACTTTTTTTCAAAAATCAACTGTGGCCCAGCTTGATTGACTTCACCTTCTGTAACGTTTCCAATGTCATTCTTTACTCTTCCCCAAAGTTCTCTTCCACTCCTAGCACTTCTGTTGTTTCCTATTTTGGTTTATTCTGCTTCCTCCTTCCAAAGCCCTTCTACACAATTCATGTTCAGAATTTCCTTACACATTTGTCCCAAATCCCATCCTCCACCCTGCCCCCACCACAGGCAACTCTTGTCCACTCCTCCTGCTCCCATGCTTTGAGCCTCCTGTATTTCTAGATGCTCATTCTGTCAGTCAGTTGAGGGGACACTCTTGCCCCACAACCAACCATTGCCCTTTTGTGCTTGCTGCTGGAAATCTAATTATATTCAAGGCAGCAATGTGCTCAGCCCCAGGTAAATATGTTTACTTTGCCTGCCTACATTGCAGCTAGGGAGAGTTATGCAATATGGCTGTAGCCAGTGAGAGGTACTGGTGTCTCTGTAGGACTTCAACAAAGCTTTTTCTTGTACTAATAAAAGAGGAAGAAATGTTAGTGTCCCCCTTTTGTCCCTTTTTTTTTTTATTTGCCATCTGTGTATATGGTGTCTGAAGCTATAGCAGTCATCTTGTGTCCATGAGGCAATACTCAGGAAGAAGAAACCAACTCTACTAAGGATGGTGTAATAGAAATAAAGAGTTCGAGTCTCCATTAGCATCATCAGGCAGCTAAACACTTGTCCCCATCCACCTTATTTTACATTTTTCATTTTTGCCTTCTCCCCCTACATGTTGATAAATCCACCAACACTATATATCTTTCCCACACTCCCTTCCTATCTCAAGTGAAACTGTGTCCTTTTCAGTTCCACAGTCAATAATATTGGAAGCAGAAAACAGTTATTAAATTTCCATCTGCTCCACCTCTCCCCTCCAGACATCAGACTTTACCAGTTAACCTGGCCTAGTCTGGGGCGACCCGGCCCTCTGCGTGGGGCTCTGGAATTGTGTCCTCTATACATCAGCTTCTCTCTCATCTGAGATGTGGTATCCCACAGATGGCTTTGGGCTTTGAAATTGCTCTCTGATTAAGATCACTTCTCCTCCTACCTGTTCTATCTATTAAAGGGCTCCTGAGTCTTTGGTTAAGCCCAGGTCCTCTATGTAAATGTCAGTTGACAGAATTAAGCTTATCTCTGCTCTCTACTTTCACTCAGGGGTGGGATTCTGCTGGGCATTTGTTGCCCCTGACCTTAGTCTAGAGGCTGGCATTCTGCTCTCCTTGAAGACTTCAGAGGCACCAGGGGAACTGCCTCCTAGGCTCCTGAGCCTCCGTTGCCCTCTGGTTGCCCCTTAGAATTCCCTTGCCCTCCTCCCTTTTCTTCTCACCCTGAGCTTTCTGCACTGATACATCATGCCAAAGCCATGACTGGAGCTGCCTAGAAGATTCGGGCCTAGTGTTCTTCTTGGTCCAGGTGGTGCTCAGCTCTTAGCCCCTACCAGTGATCAGCAACCCCAGCAGCAGGTCTGACCTTGTAGGTGGGTCCAGTGCCATGCCAGTCCCACTTGCCAGTCCCGCTTGCCTGGTCTCCTTGCCAGAGAGCTGTCACATCTCAGCCATAAACCCTTCAGGAAATTGATAACAGTCCAATAGCTTCAGGCTTGGGGTTTGTCCTTTTCACCATACCATTGAAGCCCCGAGGGTTAGTGAGTTCTCCTTTTAAAATTAAAAGAAAAAAGAACTCTGAAAGGGTATTTATGAACATATAATAGGAGCATAATAATGGCTGAATGAATGGATAATGAGTCACTAAGGCCAGGGAAACCCATAGGTCAGAATAACAATAGTGCTTTCTTTTCATAGTCTGTCTTCTGAACAGCTTCAGGGAGTTTGGCCTGGTTATAATTGATAAGGAAATAGGAGTCTAATTCTTTCCAGGGCTGTCTTGTCTAATTAACACTACAATTTATAGCCAGTGGTTACATGAAAAAAAATGTTATCTTGGCATTTATGCTAGTAGTTCCAAATGTGACACAAATGACCTGGACCCTGTTCATGGTAGAAAATACGAAAAGGGCTTAATGTAAAACCCAACCTTTCACACCTTTGGTGACCACCTCTGCTGTTCAGGATCCACTCACATCTGACCAGCACCACAACCTACTTTTAATCCATGGGTCTGGTTCACCAGCTGTTCCTTGGATCATTATATTTGATGGGGTTCCCAAGGCCATGCAACTAAGCTTCTCTGGACTTTTTTTTTAAACTAGGGAGAGGCAACAAACATTTTCATCTTCTCACTGCTGTTTTTAATGTGATGCCAATATTTGGGGGTGTCATATTTGAAATGAGTCAATGAAAAAATGCTCGAGCATGAAGAAAAGCATAAGAAAAGGTAAAAAAACAAAGGGCCATCTTTATAATGCGGGCCAATGAGTGGGTCTTAGTAATTACGTATATATTAGTCTACAAATAATGTAACAGCTCAAATAAAATGTATATGTGTGTGTGTGCATGTGTGTATCTCTTTTTCTCTCTCTTACATGCACACACACACATTCCAGTGAAGATTGCTTCAAGGGCTAATATAGCTAGCTCTATTACAGTGAACATACGGTTATGTTCTGATTTTTTGACTTTTTGTGTTTTGATTTCTGACTTTCACTTCCCCTCCACGCTAACCATCCACTTCCACTGAACCCTCTAAACTGCTCATCCCTTAGAACTGCTCAGAGACGATCACCACCAGTACCCAACTCTTGGCCTATCTTCCTCTCCTTCCAGTTTGCACGCTTCTCACAGTCCCTTCTTGGTTTTATCCAAACCTCTATTCACCTTCCAAGTCTAGCAGAAACCCACAAGTTTTGACTTCCCTTCCTGTCTGAACTAGCCCAGTGGCCTGTCTCTTTGGACCCTGGTCTTTCATGCCTTGCTTGTCCTCCGCTCAATGAACCAGGATGAAAGCAACTTTGCCCTACCTTCCTGGGAGCTTGCCCTAGGCCACTGAATGCTCTTGGAGAAAGTCATAAAATTCCACCAATTGATGTCATCACAAATTTGTGATCTCCACTCACAGCTAGCCGTCCATACTGCCTACTAATACTTAAATGTGTTCAGACCTCACCACCTCTTAACAAATTTGGCCCAAACTTACCACTGTCCTCAGGCCTACTCTACCAACTCACTGTCCTTACTCTCAGAAAACAATTCTTCCACTATATGGATAAAACAGGGCTAATGGGAGTGAACTTTAAATCCCACTACACCACTAAAAATGCTAGTCTGTATTCAACACCAGGAGCCCTGGAGGAAGAGTCATCCTTCTTCCTGTTCAAGAAAAACCCCTTTTCTGTCTGTTGGATCCCATTCCCATGAGCAGGAACATCCTCCCCCACCCCGAAGACTCCCTCTCTCTCTCTCTGTCTCTTGCAGATGCATTCTGTTGTTTCTATTGCTGATAGATCTCTTACATTTGTTCTTCCTGTTTCTCAGCATCTCTGCCTTTAGTGTAAACCTACAGGATCCCCTGGCTGATTCTTCTAGTCCATCCTCCTCACCACCGTGAGGAGTCTTACAATAATCTTTCTAAAATGTAAGTCTGAACATGCCTTCCCTCCACTTTAAATCCTTTAGAGACTTCTTACCACCACTAGGAAAAAAAGTCACAACTCCCTAATGGGGCAAATTCTGCCCTTCATAACTTGCCCACCTCCTTAGCAACATGTCTCTACTCTCTGCCACTTAATGGTCTTGTAATCAGCGCCTTCGTACCAGCCCCTAAACACTACTGGCTCCTGGGTCCTGCCTGGGATGCCTTGTCCCTGTCATTCTTGGTTCTTCCTCAAGTCTTTGATCAAGGGCTACCCCCTCTGTGGCGCCTTCCCTACTCACTTTACTCCTTACTCCCCATCCTAGGTTAAAAGCCTTAACACCATCATAGTATTTTCCTTATGGCTCTTTTATAATCCTTATCATGCCTTACTTGGCATGTTTGTTTGGCTATTTATCTCTTTATTTACAGAAATGAATTAATCATTGAAAAATCTTAAATACACATAAGCAAAAACAAAACAAAACAAAACAAAAAATCCAAAACTAAAACAAGCCTATAAACTCCCAGATTTAATCAATACTGACCTTTTAGCATATATTCTAGAATGTCTATGAATATATATTATATAATTATTTGATAATGGGTTTATACTGTACATGCTATTTTATATCATATAAATGTTTAGTTAGCAGTATTGTGAATATCTTTCCATGTCAATAAACAGGCATATACATTAAACCTTTTAAAAGATGTTGAAAGTTACAATGTATGGATATTTTATTCCATTCCCTGCTGTTGGCCATTCAGAATAGTTTAAATTTTGCATTATTATAATCAATGTTGAAATGATTATGCATAAATGTGCACATTAGGAATAGTTTTTGATTCTTAAGATTTTATTATTTGAGAGAATGAGTGGGGAGAAGGGCAGAGAGAGAAGCAGAGTCCTTGCTGAGCAGGGAGCCCAACAAAGGCCTTGATCCCAGGACCCTGAGATCATGACATGAGCTGAAGGCAGACACTTAACCAACTGAACCACCCAGGTGCCCCTTTATTTTTATTTTTTGAAGGTTTATTTATTAGAAAGAGAAAGTGGGGGAAGTGGCAGAGGGAGAGAATCTTTCAAGCAGACTCTCCTCCCCGCTGAGCAAGGAGCCCAACACAGGGCTCCATCCCACAACCCATGAGATCATGACCTGAACAGAAACCAAGTAGGACGTTTAACTGACTGAGCCACCCAGGTGCCCTGGAGTAAGTTTTTAGAAGTAAAATATCTGGGTCAAGAGGAGTGTTGATAGATACTTTGTCCAGTAGCAGAATCATGGTGTTTAAATGCTTGTCTATTTCTCTTCCTTCCCATCAATCTGGAGCCTCTTTCAAGCTGGAAACATTGTCTTGTTAGTTTCTATGTCCCCAGATACACTTGGAGTATTACCCCTCCTATCATAGTCAAGCATGTCAAAGATTCATGCCATTTAGCTGATTGGCCTTTTCTCAAAATAAGGAAATCCAAAACAGGGCTTCAGGATCATCAGTCCCAGACAAACTTAGTTCAAGAAAATCATCATAACAGCAGGTCAGGCACAGTGTTTGAATCTGTGTTGAATGGGATATGTAGCATTATGAGGTCAGATTTATAGGCTGTGCCACTGATTTCGTGATGATCACTTCTTCATGTCATAATGGCGTTTCTTGTGATGTTATTTCCCACCTAATATACATACCAAACTCCTGGAACATAGGGGCAATTATATTTCTTTGCCTATAAATTTATGTTCTAAGTAGGTCCTAAATAAATGTTTTTGGATCACTCAGATAAATCTAGTCTTGATAAAACTACCAGGGGGAGGGACATGGACTTGTTCTGCTAATATTGTCAGCCCCTGATAAAGGGCCAAATAAGAGAATTACCCACCTGTGCACACTACTTAGATACAGTTGAGGGGTGACAGGCAGTGGATAGTCTTGGCTGAGGTAGCCGGTGGGCATGCTCACAGTCAAGTTCAAGGCCAAAGTCCACTTTAGTGCCTCAAGTAAGTGCACTTCCGCTGTTGCCACAACCCCCACCCTTCACCCCTACATTCCTTCTGGCGCTGTGTTTCTGGCATTTTAGGTATCTAGCTTGAACAAATTGAATAACATGCAGTCTTCCACTAGCTTAAAGAATATAGGGATATTCTTTAAAAGCCAGTAGCAGGAATATGGGAGAAAAGAAAATGAGTCTCTGGGAGCCGTTACCCACTCATCAGCTAGCTCAGTACGTTCGACTGGATTCTATAGCAATCAAACACTCAGGGCTCAAGGTTCAAAATGAACCCCAGGCCTTTCACCTAAAAAGTTTGTGAAATCACAGGCATGGTGGAGGTAGAGGAGGAGGAGGAAAACAGGTTGAAATGCATTAAATTACAAAAAATAATGACTAAGAATGATGACTAAGTAACCATATCCTTCTACATCCCGGAGGCCAGGGTGGTAATTGCTGCACTCATTCCTGTAAAATGGTTTGACTCCTGCACCAAAGAAGAGTAGCACCACTAGTTTCTGTAATCATCTCATCTCCTGTCCTCAGAAGTACTGGACGGCCCTGGGCCCTAGTCCCCCACTCATACCATGCACCAGCTAGAGGGAGGGCTGCTACCTCTGCTTCCCAGCCTCAGAGGTTTCACAAAACAGGACAAGGGTGTGGGAAGGGGGTGGCGGAAGAGAGCTGTAAGGTTGTTACCTTTTACTTGCGCAAGTAAAGGTACTGGGGATGGGGCGCCTGGGTGGCCCAGTTGCTTGAGTGTCTGCCTTCTGTTCAGGTCCTTATCTCCGGGTCCTGGGATTGAGACCTGTGTTGGTTGGGCTCTCTGCTCAGTGGGGAGTCTGCTTCTCCCTCTGTCCCTCTCCCCGCTCATACTCTCTCTCTCTCTCTCTCATAAATAAAAAACTTTTTAAAAAATTAAAAAGATACTTGGGATGACTCCAGCATCCACTATCACTAACTGTACAAAAACAAAGAACACAGCAGCACCCTCAAAGAAAAGCGAATGAAGTTCTCCCCAAGTTTGGACAGCTAGAAATCAAAGGCAGCACAGATAACTATATCCTCTTGTTCTTGTTTTTCTTTCCGTGAAAAAAACTTTCTCACGGAGCAACATTGGCATTTGGGAAACTCCCTCAGTCTCTGCCTGCACATTTTCCATTTTTCCCAAGCACACACCTCAAAGCACTGTCTTCTGTTTCTGGTCTGTTGTTCGGGGTCTCCTGCTCCCCTCCCCAAGCATTTGGCCGCCTCTGCTTCTACTCATCTTTTCTTTCTCTGATTCTTCCTCCTGCTCTTTTTCTTTGACCCCTTGGAGCTGTGTAATTCCATTGTGAGCCAGCCCATTTTTCTCACCTCTCAGCTCTATTTCTCCCCACTCCATTATGTCACATCCCCACCGGTCCTAATTATAGTCCATTCCCAGGGACCCCAGAGCTACTAAGGGGAGGAAGCATCTACTCCTTGAGGTGGGAGTCTCAGTCCACCCCATTCTCTTCTGAGATTAGGAAAGTACCAGATCCATGCCCGAGGCTGCTTCTGCCTTCTTGCCCAGGATTTTCCCACTTACAGAAAATACTGAGTTGGCTGTTCCTTGGCCTTCTTTCTTGTCTTTTCTGGTAAATTATGAATAATAATTTTAAAAATTGAAAAATTAAAAATAAAGCCAAATTGTCACCCATCACTTCACTACTTAAAACAACTTTTATCAGTTTGGTATATTGCTTAAAATTATGCACTTAAAAACATGTTCTGTGGGTGGGAATGTAAATTGGTGCAGCCACTGTGGAAAACAGTATGGAGGTTCCTCAAAAAACTGAAAAATAGGAATACCTTACAATCTGGTAACTCCACTACTGGGTATTTACCCAAAGAAAACAACAATCATTTGAAAAGATATATGCACCTCTATGCTCATCGCAGCATTATTTATGATAGCCAAGAAATGGAAGCCACACTGAGGTTGAGGTGTCCCTCCAAAGATGAATGGTTAAAAAAGATGTGCGATCTACGCACAATGTAGTATGACTCAGCTATAAAAAACAGTGCAATCTTACCATTTGCAACAATATGGATGGACCCAGCGGGTACATTGCTAAGTGAAATAAGTCAGAGACAAATATCATCTGATTTCACTTATGTGTGGAATCTAAAAAAGAAAGCAAAAAAAGAAACAGGCCCATAAATACATAGAACAAAGTGATGGTTGCCAGGGGAGAGGGGTGTGGGGCGGATGGGCAAAAAGGAGCGAAGAGGAGAGAGAGAGAAAGGCGTCCAGTTATGGAATGCATAATTTATGGGAACAAAAGGTACGGCATTGGGAATAAGGTCCACAGTATTGTAATAGGTTGTATCGTAACAGATGGCGGCTATACTGGTGGTGACCCTAGCGCAACATGTAGAGATAGTAACTCACTATGTTGTATACCTGAAACTAATGTAACCTTGTCAACTCTATTTCAATTGATTTATACTTTCATTTCCATTAAAAAATAAGTTCTTATAATATGCATACAATTTAAACTTTTTTTTCATTTCAGACATTAGCATTTTTTCTGTGACCAGTCTTCGAAAATACTTCATTTATTTATTTATTTATTTAAGATTTTTATTTATTTATTTGACAGAGATCACAAGTAGGCAGAGAAGCAGGCAGAGAGAGAGGACGAAGCAGGCTCCCCGCCGAGCAGAGAGCTGGATGTGGGGGCTGGATTCTGGGACCCTGAGATCAGGACCTAGCTGAAGGCAGAGGCTTTAACCCACTGAGCCACCCAGGCGCCCTCAAAATTATTTTTAAAAGTAGGTTGCACCATTCCACTGACTGGATGTGTTCTAGTTGATGTAACCATCTCTATACTAACATTTCTATGACTTGATATTTTTGCCTGTTGCTTCTCCATATATACATGTCCCATTTTGAAATACTTTTTCTTAGCATAGATTTCCAGTAATGAAGTTATGGCTCAAAGGACATGACCATTTTTTAGACTCTTGATCCATATTAACAAATTATATTTGAAAAGGTTATCCTAATTTAGTGCCACCAGCTATATCAATGGATACAACTTTTACCATATTCTTCCCAGAATTGAGTGCTATTTTATACATGTAGCTAATTTCATAGGCAACAAATGTTACTTTATTTTTCTTCCATTAGTAGTTTTGTTAATTTCCCATGTTTGCTTACCCCTGGTGTTTTATAAATTACCTATTTATTTGCCTGTTAACATATATTCTCCCTTCCTTTCTGATACTTGTGTCTCTTAACAGTGTCTTTGTTACTGTTTTTTTGTTTTGTTTTGTTTTTTTAGATTTTATTTATTTATTTGACAGAGATACAGCAAAAGAGGGAACACCAGCAGGGGGAGTAGAATAGGGAGAAGCAGGCTTTCCTGCAGAGCAGGGAGCCCGATGCAGGGCTCTATCCTAGGACCCTGGGATCATGACCTGAGCTGAAGGCAGACGCTTAAAGACTGAGCCACCCAGGCTCCCCTTTGTTACCATTTTTAAAAATCAGTATGTGTGAATTTTATAAAGATATTAACATTTTCAGACTTAGTGCAAATGTTTTTTTGTCTTTTCTTTTGTCTTGGCTGTATTTTTCTTTGACTTGCCTTTATTTTGATATTTAATACCGTTAAGTCAGCCAACTTTTTGTATATTCTTGGGTTTACAAAGTTGCCTTACTGAAAGGAATAAAAAGGTGAGAAAGACAGAAAAGGAAAGTTACCCTGCTGTTTGGGGTTAGTGTTTAGTTGTATTCGCTTTTGCTTTGGGGCACAGGCATCAGATCACTGTGATAAGTGGAGCCAAAGGTTACCATCAGATTTGATCTCACTTCCTCTTGGGTAAGGAAGGGTCTGGAGGAGGGAGGTAAGACGGTATCATCTCCTGGGTGGGGAGCTTGATCCTGATGAGAACTTCTCTTCCCCTGGGCTGGGAATGAGGATTTGGTTAAGGTGTGGGCGGTTAGGCAAGAGTCTGACCTACAGTGAGGGGAGGGACAATGGTTGTAACAGGAGACCCCCCACCCCCTACCCCACTAACCAGAGTACTTCTCCATAAACCCGAGGCCCACTTAACACTCACTGTGTATTACTTGGTTTTTCCCCTCTTGGAGGGAAATAACCTGGAACTGTTGCCTGTTGTTTGCAAGTAAGTTACACCCAGACCTGTGTGTACTTTTATCAGAATGAGAAAACTCACGTAACTGACATAACGGGAACCTACAAACTGGTAAAACTTGCAGAGTCCTTTCAGAATCCAGAAAATTATTGCTATTGGCTCCTTTGTGCTGCCACTGAAGAACAAAGAGGAGCCTGTGCTCTAAACCTATTGCAAATGACTTAATGAATGGGATTAAAACGTGTTTGTGTTCCTGGCAAGCACTTCTGCTCCAGGAGGAGTTTCCTATGGGTCCAGAAGCTCCTCCCCTTCACTTTCTGCTACCTGCCGCCATGTTCCTTTAAGTAGACACCTGGTTGCAAACTCCATATGAGCTTCTCAAGAGTTCTAGATCCTAGTCAGCAATGTCCTAGAAAGGAGGGGGAAAAATCCAGGAACGTGAAACCAGTGTGGTGGTATCTGAATGTTTTAGAATATAGTTTTTCATGGTGTATCAGAGTCATATATGTATATAGTTCGACAGAGCCACTGTGAAAGGGGTACCCTATGATATTTCTGTTCCCAGCCACCTTCACTCCCCAGAGACAATTGTTTCAATTTTAAAACTTACTTCTTAATGTTTGCCCTAATATCTCTAAAAAAAAAATATCTTAAATTGCTATCTTTTGACTGTTTTTAAATTTTAAGCATTTTCTATTACAGGGATCAAGGGCAAGCTGCCCAAACTGTGCTACTTTGGCATATTGATTACCTTAAATAAAACTTATTTAAGAGAGAGTCTGTGTAAGAACATTCAGGCCCTCCTCTGTTCCCCTGAAAGCCACAAATAAATCTCCCATGTGAAAGATAACCCTTCCTGTATCAGGAGGTAAAGAGACATCCTTATCACCAAAGATAGGAAATTTAGAGCCAAGAAGGCTATAAAAACAACCCTTGTTCCTTTTTACTAATTTACTACCCCAGCCCAAATTCTGTTTAGAATTCCTTACCAATTGAAGGTCCCAAAGTTAAGTTTTCTTTGTCCTGTCAGTTCCTCACGGATTTATTATGTCTTTGTCTAGAACACATAAGGGCTTTGGTCCTTCTTTGGTCTTGATTGCATAATTGGGCCTCCATGCTTATGTAATAAAACTTTGGCTTATTTTCTCCTTTTAATCTTTCTTATATTTAATTCTTAGCCCAGCTAGAAGAACCCTGGACCAATGAAAATTTCTTTGTCCCCTTCACCTGACACAGTCAGCAGGATAAACTTCCCTTGGACGTTGGCTCTGAAGATTCTGCAGCTTTGAGATCTTGGGACCTATAACATAAAACCAGAAGGTAAGACTTCTTATGTCAGCCTCCTGAAATCTCTGTCTGTGGGGTCAGGTGGAGCAACAGGTGAGATTTTTGTTGTCTCTAAGCTTAGCAGATAAAGTACTGGAATGAGTTCCTTGGGCTTAAGGACTCTTGGTAAAAAATTTGCTAGAGTACTCTTAGGTTACTGGTCCATTTCCTCCCAGAGATGGTCTTTTGTTTTTCTTGGCCTGTCGTTTATGCTATTTGTCTTTAAAACAAAAACAAGGGGCGCCTTTGGCTCAGGTCATGATCTCAGGGTCCTGGGATTGAGGCCCGCATCGGGCTCCCTGCTCAGCAGTGAGCCTGCTTCCTCCTTTTTCTCTGCCTGCCTCTCTGCCTACTTGTAATCTCTCTCTCTCTCTCTGTCATATAAATAAAATCTTTAAAAAACAAAAACAAAGAAACAAACAAAAAAACCCAAACCCACCATAGGGCAGAATGCAGCATGGACTCTATGAGCCAACTGTTCAGACTGGCTTCAGACAGGTGAATTCAGTGATTTCCATCAGACCAGTGTCTATTTAGACAAACTTTGTTGTGGGTTAATGTGCATCTGAGGTAAAGGCTATTGCTATGGGACATGTTGGAAGGTAAAGCCACGGAGTTGGTGGGCATGAGTCGAGCACTTAAAAGCTGTTAGAAGCTGTTGGGTTAGAAGGCCACCTAACCCAAAGGCTCCTGTGTTAGGAATTGGTCACAGAATGGGTTAGAGTGACACCAGGTCACCCGAAACCTCAAAAAAAACTTCTGTGCAATGAAATACACCATAAACACACCATCTCCAACCCTGGGGCACATTCCTTCTAGGTATTAGCATGGCTCCAAGAGAGCCAAGGCTGAGCTGAAGTTGTTTATGTGTGCATAAGAAAAATCAGATGGGGTTTTTTCTTTCATCTCGTTCTGTGTCAAAGAGCTTGACTTTGTGACCAGTGAGAATATTCCCTGTGGTCTTCACCATCGGGGTGAGTGCCCTTAACGGGATGCACCTTGGTGGGCAGTCAACTAGAATGGAGATCTGAGACATGTATTATTAAGCAGCACTCTTTGCCCAGCCCCTTTGCTCTCTTACACTATTTTTGGGAGTAAGCTTCTGGATCATAGAGAAAATGTTTTTTTACATCTCACGTAGACTTAATTCTTAGCCCAGTTAGAAGAACAGAGCCTTGAACTAAGGAAATCTTCCTCCCCTTCACTATTGACATCCCTTCATAGAAGATGAGAACTTATTTTATTCTCTGCGCATACAAATTCCTTCCTTACCCTCATCCTTCCAGTCTAATTATAATTTGGGATTAGATCAATATGTTCTACTTTCCCATGACTATGTAAATATTATGTATAGCTGTCCCACACAGCGTAGTATAATTACATTTACTTACATAAAATTTTTTTGTTCTCTAGAGTTAACTTCATTTTCCCCCCACTTGCATAGCTTTCTAGAAGCCCATCTTCACCTCTCAACATTCTTACAAAGTAAGGACTTACTCTTAAGTTCAAACACACAGACTTTTCAGCCTCATCTTCTTGGAGACAGTTCACTCAGCCAACTGTGGTGTTTACTACATCTGTTCAGGTCACTGTCCTCACATCTCGGTTTTTGATTCCTTCACCG
This sequence comes from Ailurus styani, assembly GCA_002007465.1. NCBI lineage: Eukaryota > Metazoa > Chordata > Mammalia > Carnivora > Ailuridae > Ailurus > Ailurus styani. The sequence continues at coordinate 26,365 of LNAC01000167.1, read as the reverse complement.
ATTGTGAATGACAGGAGTAAACTCTGGATAAGTGAGGTTGTACTTGTGTTCAGAATGCTAAGGATTTTCTAGTGTTCGATACAGAGGATTTTCCTAGCAATCTCTTCTCTAGGATGAAGTATTTTCAGTAGGTGCTGTCGGAGTATCAGCATTAGCTTGTTACTTTGCTGTCTTCTCATCTCTCTTTTTCATTTCCTTGGTAAGGATATCAATTTCCTTAGCACAAGATTCTGTGAAAGACTTATTAACATTTTCTCAAATTTTGGGTAAGGCAGCAATATTTTCTTCCCACATAGCACAAAATACTACATCAATAGCCAATCTTGGAAAGATATTGCTGGTGGCATTAAAATTGGTACAACACTTTTGGGAATAAATTTGCCAATATGCAAAAGAATGATAAAAATCATCATTTCTCTGCCTTTACAATTTCAGTGTAGGAATATATTGTCAGGAAATAATCCAAACATGGGAAAAGCTGTATGTAAGAAGAGTCAAAGTGGTGTTATTTGTAGGAGCCACTGCTTGGAAACAGTATCAAGTCAGTTAACAGGGGAATGGCTCAATGAATTACGGAATATATACTTTGCCTTTACATATACATTATATACAAATACATACTACATATAAAGACAAAATAAGGATAATTTGTCCAGGTTTACTGTGATTGTAAGTGAATAAAACACATTGAGAACTAAACTACCTCACATGGCTGTTGTCTGCATGAATAGGACTCCATATTCCAACGTTCGTTACTGTAAGTTTACCATGAATCTCCTGGCGAGGCAAGTAACGTTATTGTTCATAATAGGAACTTCTCAACAGTTTGATCCTATCAAATTATCCATAGAAAGCATCAACTGACCGTTAATATCCTAAGACTTCTTGAACCCCTCAACCCAAAATTCTTACCTTGCTGTTTCCATCAAATCTGAACTATATCATGATGTTTGCCCATTCTTAAACAATGCCTTCTCATTGAAAGTCCCACCTTAAACAAAATTGTAAAATTTCCCAAAAGTTTGACCTTAACCCTTCCCTCCCTGAGACACAGCCAAAGCTCTGTTGAGCTGTTGTACACTCACTAGTGGCAACGAGTCAGCCCTGTTATGTTGGTGATACTTGGGGAATCACACTCAACAATGTAGAAACACTGCACTAAATATATGTAGAAAAAAGTGGAAAGGAATGTGGAAAGAAATATTAAAAATAATAATAGTTGTGTCAGGGGACTGGAGTTTGGCCAACTTTTCGAGTCTCTTTTAGGGTATTATATAATGAGGGCAAGGCTTATTTCAATCAATAAGAATTCATTTTGGTACAGCCATGTTTTAATGTGTGAAGATCAAATAAAGGCAAAGCTGTGCAACTTGTTATTCTCTTCCTCGTGTTTTGTAGAACAATCAATAACAATCCAGAGAGAAGACTACTTAGGTAGGAAGGAGAGCTATTCATATTGTAATTATGCTTGTAGAATCGAAATACTTATGGGCTCTGTTGTAATGAAAATGATCCAAAAATGTTCTAAAATCACTTAGTTAATGTTGAGAAACAATCAGGACATTGACTATGGCCTTTAAATGGGTTTTGGTGTTTAATGGGATGGAGGCTTTAGACAATGGCTTGCTTAGCATTGAGTTACATAAACGTTGTAAACCTAACACAGCATATACACATCTCACAAGATTAAACGCCAGCTTCTATTAACAGAAATCTTGTAGTCAATGGGTTTTCCAGTGTTTGTCAAATATGTTTCCCATCTTTTTATGAAAATCAGGGAGAAAAGCTGGCCTGCGGATAGAGTTTGTCAGAGCTGACAAAAGCAGTTTATTCCTTTGTATGCCTGGCATTTATCTCTTGTGTCAAGTATTCCAATGTAAGTAAACCTGGATGGTTTTAATTTTTTTTTCTTTGAGAAAGTGCGCACATGTGCATGCACATAGAGGAGCACCAGCATGTGTGTGTGTGTGGGGGGGGTAGTGAGGTGGGTGGGGAGGGGCAGAGGGTAAGGGGGAAAGAGAATCCCAAGCAGCCTCCAAGCCCAGCACGGAGCCCAACAGGGGAGTGGGGGAGCTGGATCTCAGGACCCCAAGACCACGACCAGAGCCAAAACCAAGATTTGGATGCTCAAGTGACTGAGCCACCCAGGCACCCTGATGGCTCTACTTTTAAAAATGGCTTTCATTAGGTCAATTAACAGTCTACCACCCAGGTAAATCTTACTTCTCTACTGGTAGTAACCAATACCATTACCTTTTCAACTGTTTTTCTCTAAGGCATAAATAAGCTTTGTCTGAAGAAGTGCATCAGCCAAGGCAAGACAACACCCAAACAGGATCTGTCAACAGAGGAACCTAACAACTTTACTACGATATCACCAAGAGATTTACACAGCTTCTGTTTCAGGTAAAGACACATTGATAAAAGGAACAAAGATAGCTATATTAAGATTAATCAGGTAATTTTATTAAATATTTACCATTCAGCAGCAACCAACATGAACATCTGAGCTAACAGAATCTTTTGAAATGTTCTGCTATATAGCTGCTTCAGAAATACACGCACATGATAAACTGAACTGTTCATTGCCAAACAACTTTTTTAAAAAAATGGCTTCAAGAGCAAATAACACTGATTTATACAGTGCCCAAGCACTAGTCAACAATCGTATTAAATTACAAAGGAAAAGGAAATCAAAGAAGCTTTGTTACCTTATGCATGTCAACTTATTTAAATGGAAGGCCTTACTTCTTTAAAGCAACAGGAATATGAAGCTTCCTATGTGTGTGTATATATTTTTAAGAATGTCATTACAAACACAAAGTGTTATCATCAAAAGCAAAAGCTAGTTCCAGAAATTTCCGACTGCAAAACTTGCAAGATACAAAGCTAAAATTCATATGTTCCTTTTCTCAATAATGAATACTTCCACTAAACATAAATATTTTAACATATATTAATTTTTCTGACATTCATTCAAAACTGTAAAGTCAATATGGCAGAATTATTGTTAAAAGCACATATGTACAAATATTTTTTTCATACATAAAGTATTTGGCATAATTATAACAATCATACTGCATCCACAACTGTTTGCTTTTATTTTTACCTTTTTTTACACATAATGGTATTTCTTATTAAAATTAACCAGTTATGTACAAAAATACTTGAACATTTATCATAGAAAACCTCTATAACCAGCCTCAACAGCATATGCCTGCTGAATGGTTTCATTAAGAGAATATAAAAAAGTGGTCACTGCCTTCCAGGTAAGCTATCAACAAAAACAAACACGGTTAAACTAAAATGAGCTTCCCAACAAAAGAGGGAAAATATTTAACAGTATGATTTAAAATACAGTTCATATTTATTGTCAATTGAGTGTTATAAACAGTCAGTAAAAGAAAAAAAAAACAAAGATACAAAATACATTACTACATACAAGGTGCTTTTTTCACACTCCTGCAACCATGGCTTTAGCCTCCCTACCTACATATGAAATGCTGTGTAGCATTACTCAAGCCAGAGGGGTCTATGGCCATCTCACCCTTCCAAAAACAGGATCCGCCAAGAAAACAAGCTCCGGTAGGAGCTTGGAGAGTTGTGAAGAATTTTCTATTTGGTGCAGGATTGAAAGTTAATGCCCTTACCTTTTGAAAGTCCTTTTGCCATTTAATCATGCTAATATATTTTCTCTAAGGTTTTTTTTCTTCATTTACGCTATTGATTTAATACTGTCCTGTATTGATTCCTGAATTCTTGTTAATGGGACACATTAATTTGTGCCTATTTAACACGTGAACATCTGCTCTTCTTCAATGACAAATGCTGCAGAGGAAACTATCAAGTACGGAAGCACAAGATTCAAGTAAACAGTTGTCCCGGGGTCTTTTGCTTAATCTAGCCGATTGGAACTCTGAAAGCAAATTGCACCTTGAAAAGAAATACAGTAGATGCCATGATGTCAGGGTACTAAAGGATTTACCAACGGATTCACAAAGTAGAGTTTTAAGAAAGTAGACAGTGGTCAAATGTCAAAAGCAACCATAAAGAATTATTTTGTCTCAAGAACAAAATAACTTGCAGTCCTACTCCTTGCAACCCCTTAAGTATATTGTCTAAGTAAGTAGCTTGCTTTAACTTGTAAGTCTGGCGATGTTACACCAGACTGATCAATCTGTTCACGGAAAGCGCCAGAAATCTGATTTGCTTTATTTACAGAAGTCTTCTAAAGTAAGGACCATTGTGTTAGGATGTGCATTGACTTTAGTAAGCTTTCTCAGAGTATCAAGTATTCAGTAAAAAGTATACAACAACGTCACGCGCCGTATTGTTCGACAATAGCCTATTGGTTTTAAGATGAAACTATATAAAAAAGGTGAACGTAAAAAGATACAAAAGAAGTCTTTAACACTATTTACCACTTTCAAACGAGAGACATTGTAAGGAAAGTCAGCCATACTTCATGTAACATCTGGCGTTTGAGATCAGTAACTTTTAATATTGTGCAACATATTAATAAGCAAGTTTTAATTCCATTCATTGAAAGACAAATCTGAGTAAGTTATTAAAGTGCCTACACTAAATGTCTCCTCGTCCTACTGCCTAACCTCTTGTAAACGGCTGGGGCTCCGCGTCGTCGCTGGGGACCAGCAAAGGGCCTCATAACTGCGAGACCTTGCGGGGCAGGGGCCGGGGCCGCGGGCCGGGCTCAGTCCTCCGGGTCCCGTTCTCCAGGTGGCCGGGCCGCGCCGCCAGCGGCTTGGGGGGCAGCGCGGGCGGCTCGGCCGTGACCGGGATGGAGAGACTGTGAGGTAACGGGACGGGCCGCCGCAGAGTCCGCTCGTACACGCTGTAGGGCGGCGGCGTTTTGCTCTCCTTGCGCCCCGGCTCCTCCGGCCCGCTGTAGCTCGGCCCCGGCCCCGGCCCCGGCCCCGGCGCCGACTGTTCGTTCACCTGATTTTCAAAGCCTGAGGTTTCCGAGGTGCTGCACCGGCTGAGAGAAGAAATCCCGCTGCTGTAGCTGCCCGACAGCACGGGGGAGTTGGAGATGAGTCCTGGGGAGTGGTACTCCACCGGAGAGGGCGTGAAAGACTGCACGGAGCCCTGCTCGAAGGCAAGAGGAAAGCCAGAGGAGAGAAAAGCCGGAGGGAGACACGGCAGAGTCATCCACACTGCCCCGGCTGCCCGCGAGCCTCCCACTATGGGCTCCAGCCCTCATCCCCGCAGCGCTGAATGGGACTCCATGTGGAGACAGGGCCTTGAAGGCGGGTGGGGTGGGGGTGTACCTTAAAATTGAGGCCTTTCGGGTGGGCCCTGGTCTGATCTGACTGCTGTCCTTATAGGAAGAAATTTGGGTACAGATGCCCCAAAGGTGCAAAGACGGCATTAAGGAAGAGGGAGAAGGTGGCCATCTGCGAGCCAAGGGGAGGAGCCGCAGGAGAAACCGAGTCTCCCGACACCTGGTTTTTGGATCCCGTAGCCTCCAGAACTGTGAGAAAATCCATTCCTGTTATTGAAGCCGCCCCAACTGTGGCGCTTGCTTCTGGCTGCCCTGCTGTGGGACTAACGCAAACACCCAGCTTAGGACTGGAGGCAGTGTCCTCCCTGCAGCAAGATGGACCTCAGGAATTCACCTGCTATTCACTCCGTTCACCTTGCTGCCCATTCTACTACTTATTTTCAGGACAGAAAGAAGCTCAAAGTAATCAGGAGGAAAATTCAGAGGTATATAATTAGTCCCACCATTTCAAAGATGGGAAGCCGGCAGAAACAACAAGCTTGGGCTGTGCCATTTTCCCTTCTAGCTCAGAACTGGAGGACAGCAGCCAGAGCAGTCTGACCGGGGTGGGCCTCCCACCAAAGACCTCGCACCGAGGAGCGAGGTGCCCTAGGCTTGCACCTCACTTCTCCCATTCCTGACCCATGAGCTGAAGCAGCAGCACACGGGCAGCTCTCAGGCTCTAGACTAAAATGGGACCTGTTTCTTCTGGCGTGTTTTTTAAAAACCTGACTTGGTTACTAATTTTTTAAAAGAGGAAGATTTCTCGTAAAGTCCCAGGTTTTTGGCATTGGATAAAAAACTAGAAGTTCTAGCAACAATGGCTTGCTTTCTCTTAATGGAGATAATCTTTCGAAACTGAGCAGCTTTCCGCTGGAGATGTTTACTTTAGTAAACAGGATTACTTTAGTCTTCACATTGTGTTCTACCAGCCTCCTTCGCTCACCTATGTTAGCTGTCTACTCTGTTGGCATCTGAGTTTGCTAATTCCCCAACTGGTGTCCTATGTGATGCTCTGTGAGAGCAGGGTTCTACTGGGAAATGCTGCATACTATGCACTCCTCCTTGAGTGCATTCAAAGCATAGTAGATGTTAAAGTCTTAAAATCAAGAAAATGAAAGGACATCACAGACCGGGGCTTTCTAAACTTAGCTGACTACAGACTATTTTTTCATTTATCATGTAATAGCCTATAAAACTACGCCCTCTGGAGAACATTTCTGAAATGGTATCCCAGACTAATGACCTTTTTAAACAAAATCATGCTGGGAGACACAAATTCATTTAGCAGGAGCCTAAAATTAAGTGTTGCCAATTAAGAGATCCAAATTCACTGCTGTTCACTGTCAAAAATTAGACTGCAAGTTTAAATAAGGCAGGTAAGCTCAGTCTTCGACACAGGATTAACTCCATCATTTAACTGGTGAAAAAACTAAGTTAAGGCAATAAACTGCATTCTAGTCATAGCAAAGCTCATCACTTGGTAGCAGTGTGCCCTCTAATGTAACACAGGAGTCATAACAGAAATACTCCATTCATTTTCTCTCCAAACCCCGTTTGTATAGATATGCCTACAGAGCTACCCCTGGCCAGTAAGAACATCACCAGCTCTGCAGAGACAGAAACTATATGCCACCTTGCTAAACAGGACTGTTTGGTAGCTACTTGAATATTTTCATCCCTTCAGTTCTTTTTACAGAATCAGTCTCTAAGACTTGCCGTCTTATTACTACTGTGCAAAATCAAGTTGGAAAATGCAGATGTTAATTGCATAGCAATATGTGGGAGCTCCTTGCGAATAAGGCTAAAATGTAAGATTTGGAAACATCATGTTGCTTCCTTTCCCATCGCATCAACGTGACAGTCTATGGCTTCCAGAATGAATGCAGTCATGGGTACGTTATGATTAACAGCTGCATTGCAGAATGACCAAAAAAAAAAAAAACCCAAATAATTTGCACTCTCCAGCAAATTTCTACATCAGAAATGTTGGCAATGCAAATGAAATCACACTTCTTTGCAATTTTCTCCATTTTGGGGCCTTTGTTTTCCAGATTCTCAGTTTCTATCAGCAACTATCCTTAGCAACACAGATGCATTGGATCACGACCTGCCCTGTGTGTTTTTAGAAGCTAATTTGTCTTTTTCTTTCACATTAGCTAGAAATACCTTCTCAACAAAAAGGACACGGAGCATGTAAATCCTCACTTAAGATACAAAATCATTCTTTTAACACTCACTTCAACCCCATATTTGCCTCTGGTGCAGCGGCTCCGAACACTAATGTCTATAGGTATTGACAATCCTTGCAGCCAGTCTGATTCAATTTGGATAGAGACTAAATATTATTCTTTACCTTCATGAGGGATTTTTGTATGTTTAGAGATGTTAAATAGCGTATGTTTACCTATCAATTTAAATGTCTCACCTTTACAGTTTTTCAATTTGTTTCCTAGAAAATTTTTTTTACACATTTTACTGTCCTATTTTTCACAATCAAGTATATATCTCAAATGTAAATGAAAACAATGGTATAAAACATGAAAGGAGAAAAAGTTGGGTTTGACTTTGTCAAATGGTTGGGACTGACAGAAGCAAAAAAGGCACAGGAGACCATTTACTAGGCTTGATGACTGAGTTTTTCAATTTGTTTTTTTTCCTTTTTCTTTTTTTGATGTTCCTGAAATCAAAAGACCAGATGGAAAACATCCTAGGAAATTCAGTGGGCCATATTTCTTTCTTAATTCAGTGAATACACAGATTCTAGTCCATACATTTTCATTGCCACTTTATGGGGAATGAGGCTAATGATCTGAATACAAAGGGCTCCACTGATGGAGGAACCTCCATGCAAGGAAAGCCTGTTTTCTTACCAATCTTCCTTCACCCCTTATTTAGATGTTCTTTGCCTAGTCTGTACCTATGAAAGCAGCTCAGTGATGAACCACAAATGAATCGTAAGGAAAGAAGGAATGTGGGATTAGTCTCTAGCCTGAGCCTAAATACGAGTCTGTACCTTCAACGGAGATCTCCCAGCAGGTGAGGGGGACACTGATGTTGTATGTCTTGCTGGTGAAGCTGTAAACAGAAAGAGGAATGCTTTGAATTGAGAAAAACCAGAAGGTTCACTATCTGCACATGCCTTCTGTGTACAAACCCAGAGAGATGGTTCAGAGCCTAAAGACCTCCTAGGCAAGGTGGGTAGGGGAGAAACTAAATGATGTCTGTCCAAAACAGACTCCTCACCAAGACATGGGAGAATTAGTGAAAAGTCACCAGTGCATAGATGATGCTATACAGAAGTGACAGGAGCTCGAGCTGGTCCAATGTGCCACTTCCTTGAAGTCCAGATGCTTTTCCACTGTCTGATCTGTTGCAAAAGGTGCTTTTAGGTGTGAGGTGCCAGGGAGAAGGCTTTGGAAAATAGCTGCTGACTCTGAGCAGCAATGGGGACACTTATGCCATCTAGGCAGGTTAGAATGGGTCCGTGAGCATAAACTGACACCAGCACCCCTCCCTCACATCCAATACGCCCCAAATAGAAAACCTTTGGCCACGTCCAAACAAGAAGTGAAGTTTTCCATTTCTCCCCCTCCTGCTTGCACTCAGGTCTTCCCTTTGTCCCAGGGGTAAGGGGAGGGTAGGATGGTGGTGGTGCTTTAGGGATGTATGTCATCATTATGGCAAAGAAACATTGTCTCTGTTTCTCCCCCTGGGTTTCCAAGCCCAACAGCTGGGATGCAGCCCATGATGGCACCACTCTGTGTGCTCGGAGGACAGGTCCAGCCCCTGGAACACAACCACGCACACAGAAAGCTGCCGTGACACAGCCAACACGGGGAGGGAAAGCCAGATTTCCCAATTCCACCTACAGAGATTTCACTGAGTTCAGGGTTGGCTGCTCTGTGATCAGCTGCCCTTCTCCCAGCTGCCAAAGTGAGGTTTGCAACTCTTAAGAAAGCGAGAGAGAGGCTGAAGGAAATAAAGACAGTTACAGATCTCCCAACAGTGACCACAGATGATGACGTGAGGACAGACCAGGACAGCAATCAGTGCAGAAGGGAGGGCAGCCCTGCCAGGTGAAACGGGGAGAGGGGAGGTCACCTGGGTGCTCAAGCACCAGGGGGAGTGGCCCTTTGCAGCCACGTGGGGGGGTGTAGCCCCCTCCACTCTCAAGCACCAGTGTTAGTGTTAGCCTGTTGGTTGCAGGTGTGGATGACAGAAGAAAGTCCTGTATGAGTGGAGAAACAGATGCTGACTGGGAGCTGTGTTCCTGCCAGTGCTGTGTGTGGCAGAAGTCAAGGTTTACCACAGCTTAGGCTCCTTTTCCTCCTGACTCGGGCATTCTGTGACCCCACCACCGTCGTTCCCTAGCAGCCCTTGCAGCCATAGCCTATTCACAGAGATGTTTCTCTAGAAAGGCATTCTCCCCCAGAGACCTAAAACAGTGCCATCAGTACCAGGTTTCACCTAGAAAGCCTAGGCTCTTACCTACCATCAATACTCTTATTCCTCTGAAAATGCTTTTCAAGTTTCTGACATTAGTGATACAACCAATTTAAACTGGAGACTCCTTGAATATATGTACAGCATGAATAAGGTACAAATTACTTGGTTGATGAATCTTAACCGTCTCGGGCCACAGTGGTATTCTGATGTGGGTTATCAAGGAAGCCTAGTTATTTCTTGTTCTGTTGAAAAACCTCACATGCTTTTCAAAACCTATTGGTGACTTTTAGCTTTGACAAGTATAGAACAAACTGGGTAGCACACGGTTTGTTTAAAAAAAAAAAAAAAAGATGAGATGCTAAAATACAGCAAATGAAACCCAAATGAACAACCCAGAAAAATCCATGAAGAAAATGCCATATTTTCTCTTGCTCTTAGGCCAGGTATATTTATAAAGCTCCAGAACTACTCTAGATGTGTGCAAATGTTGAAAAGACTCTTCCCGTCATCAAGATAGGCAGGGTCAGCAGAGGAGGTCCTAAAGACTATACCGTATCAAGGTTACCAAGGTCACTAAGCAAATGGCTTATTCAGTTGGAAAGGTCTATTGCTACAAGCTCAAAGAAAGTTTAAGAATTTTCAGTGGTTCTCAAAATCTAGAAAGGTTTGGTAAAATACCAGTTCTAGGGCCTTACCCTGGAAATGGTGATCTTCTGATTCAGATATTCTGATCCGATTCAGATCTCCGATCTTCTAAGATTAAGCCTAAGAATTTGCTTCTTAAACCATCACCTGAGGGGCTGCAGTACCCTGAATCAAGCCCTTAAGAAATCTTTTATTTATTTAGAGGCACCTGGGTGGCTCAGTCATTAAGTGTCTGCCTTCAGCTCAGGTCATGATCTCAGGGTCCTGGGATCGAGCCCCACATCAGGCTCCCTGCTCAGCAGGAAGCCTGGTTTTCCCACTCCCCTGCGTGTGTTCCTGTCCTCACTGTCTCTGTCAAATAAAAAAAAAAATTTTTTTTAAAGATTTACTTATTTAGTTGAGAGAGAGAGAGCACGCATGTGCAAGTGAGGCGGCGAGTGGGAGGAAGAGGCACAAGGGTAGGGAAACAAGCTCAGGCAATCACTGAGCGCAGAGCCCTATGCAACAGGATGTGGGTCTCGATCCCATGACCCCGAGATCATGACCTGAGCCGACATCAATAGTGGAACACTTAACCGACTGAGCCACACAGGCACCCTGAGAAATTTCACTCACTCTTGAATACAGATCTCTCTACACAAGGGATAGCAATGGACGTGAGGTTAGTTGTTCCCCACAAGCCTATCAAAGTTACAGTTAGTCAATTCCTATGTTGGGGCTGTATGAAACCCTGACATCAGTCCTGAGTAAGAGCGAAGTGGCTGAGTTAGCAGAGGTTGATAAGAATGAGGTGATTCAAGCAAAGGACAAAATACAAATGGCTTGGCAAAGGTTAGGGTACCTCCCCAAATGTTAAGGATGGTGCCTAGCAGGAGAACATTCTCCAAAATCTGTCTTTGGAGTTCATAAGGAATGGAGTAGAGTCTGACTTGGTGTTGTAAGAAATTCAGAAAAGAAGAAAACACTGTAAGTGAATTAAGCTAGTAAGATTTTTACCTCAGACACCAAATGCCTACCTTTCTCTGAGGAATTCACGACAAGCTGGAGTGGTCATAAAAGTTATTTTAGAAAAGTGATTGTTCAAATGCTTCAAATACCCACCAGTTTGTGTGGGTCTTGGAGGGACAGGGGGAGAGATAATTTTCCCACTATCCGACATGTTCTTGGCTTCTTTCCCACTGTCCAGGCTCCAGCTGCTAGGGGTGGGATTCACAGCTGGAAGGGAATAACACAGCTAAAAACACATGGTCCATTTAGCCCTTCGAACACTTGAGATCTTAGAAGAAAGTCAAAATTATCCAGAATGAAAAAATCAACTGGATTAAAAAAAGAAACAAACCAAAACCAAGAAACCTCCTAAATACTAAACCTTTGTTTTCTACGTCACAGTTATAGCTGACATTTAACTGGGTGCTAGCATGTCTATGTATTTCCCCCTAAGCAGTCAAACAGAACTATAGAGCTCCATACTAGAAGCGTAGAATCTTGCTGAGAATTATAAATGTGTTTAGATACTAGATAACAGATGGAGGATACAGTCACTGAAGTATTTTATAACTCAGTTTTCAGTGGAAACTTCTGGACAAGGGGCACCCATAAAGGGGGAAGGTGGTGACAGGTGAATATTTCAACTACCTGGCAGGATGACCACGCCACACCATCCTGTTGACCAACTCTTTGGCAAAAGGACCCTTGTTCCTAAAATCAATGGATTTTACTGAAGTATGTCCTAAAAAAAAGTAATTTGGAATACTGACAGTATCATTCCTTTTTTGTAATTTGTCTGTTCCATGCTTCAGTAAGATGCAGAAATATGGAACAACCCTGTTAGGAGCAAGGGCAAGACACACAAGATGATAAATAGCTGCGAGGAAATCAGGTTTCCAAAAGCAAGTCTTAAAATTTCTAATGGTTTGCTCCCTGTACAGACACTGCCATCTGATGGACATGGCTGGGATTTCAACATTTTACTCGAGATTACCACATAAATTTCAGGGGATGGAATCACCACTCTTACAATTAATTTTTCTCAGTTTGTTTTAAATCGGCTTTGTGTTTTTCTTTGGTAGAAGGGCTGAGAAAAATATTAAGTCCTCCAGGCAAAGCTTAAGATTCAACATGTAACATTAAAGCAAAATTTGTGTTTTAAAATCATTTCAGCTACCATCTCCCTAATTTCAATCTCCCAAGGAAAGTTTTAATGTTAATCTATCCATGTAGTCCAATGACAATACAGTTTATCTCTTAATGAGGACAATTAAAGTGCACTTTACGGGAACATTTCATTAGTGGCTCGATTCTTTGGCTTATAGGACCGCTCGGAGTTTTAAGGCTTGACCCTGTGCGAGCCAAATGGGTGACTTGCTGCGGGCCCCCACCTGCACGGTGGAGGGGGAGTCACATTGAATCTGCTCTTCATCTCCTGCCGTGTTGCACAGACCGATGCTAATTGGCTATTAACTGCTATGCATGTGTTTCTCGTTTTTTGTGTGACCTTGAGGCAGGGCACACTCCATTATGCACTGGATTGCAATTCTTAAATAGTATCTGAGTCACCACAAACAACAGATGAACAGGCAGAATGAGCTTTGTAAGGGAAACAAAGGGTGGGACCAGGGAATCCATCTGGGAAGGTGCTATTTTCACTGTGCTGAACAAGTAGCCTCTTCGGCAGTTTTGTTTCAGGGAACATAGGCATTGCCTTGAGGACTGGACCCCAAAAGCCATTTAACCAAGGGGTTACTAAGTTGCTCAGATTCTGCTGTTCAGTTTACAAGAAAACAGGTTTGAAAGAATGCGTCACGAAGGACTTTCATGAATCCCCTAAAGAGCAAATAAGTCCAGATCATTCAAGATTCGGAGATCTGCCTTCCACAAAGACACACAATAGACTGGAGAAAATGAGGACAAAACAAACCCTTACACCTGCTGGGGCCAATGAAGGTGCTGGCTTCATACCCACCTTTCTCAGGTGCAGAAAGATTTGGATCACTGCGTGGCAAGGCCCCCTCTCCAATATGATTAAACAGCAGCCTCTGCAAAAGTACAAGAATCTATTTTTATGATGCACTATGCCGTCATGGGAGACCTTCTAGAAAATGAGATGATTGTCTCATAACTGAAACTTTGGGTTCAAAATAATTTTTATATGGTACGTGATGAGCCTGGGAACCAAGATTCAATTATATTTAAGGAAAAAAGGGGAGAAGAGTCTTAAGAAGTTTGTATTAGATTTTAAATGTAAATGGTAAATAAGTTTTCATAATAAAATGGAGGGAAAAACAGTAAGCAGCAGTTAAGCTATGGTGCTCTTTATAAATAAGAATGCTAGACTGGCATTATGAAATGCAGGTAAGAATTAAGAAATATTAGCTAAAAGAATCTCTAGTGAGTGGATGTGTGTTTGGTCCTAAAAACATGAAAAGGACAATATTCTACGGTTTTTAACCAATGAAGATGCCAGTTTTACTGGTTCTACCTAATACATTACAAGAAAAAGGGCAGGTCCTTAAAAGTAGATGCACCATAGCAATGTGTATTATTGAGGTTCTGGCAACTACACACTGCTTCACGTTTTACCCAAAGCGGAAAAGTCGGAGGCTAATCAAGGAAGGCTTTCAGAGTCCCCCATGCTGGCAACACACGAGCTCCTGGAGCAGATGGAACAAAGTGTGAAATTCCCTTGCAACATCAAGTGACAAAGGGAAGGAAAACTGGTGAGCTGGTTCAGCCAAACGCACTCAGAGAGAATTTCTGCAAGACAGCAGTGTTGCGCAGAGGAGGCATCCTGGGGCTTTCGGGAAGATTACACAATCAGCAAAGATAAACCAATCAAGCCACATCCCACTCGCTCTCATCCATTTCCAGATGCAGCTACAGACTTCTGCCAGGGTGGTGTAGAAAAACAGAAAAATTAGCCGGAACATAAATGAGTATTGTTCTCCGCTTCTAAATTATTCCCAAATCATCGGTAAAACACAGGGCTGCCCAAGAACCTTCATGTTGGAAACCACCCTTCACAGCCCCTGAGGTGCCCAGAGGGCCAAGCCTTTGCTCCTGTTCTCAACTGGACTAAGAGGGATGGACGTGGGAAACAAAGGCAGAAGAGAAATTATTAAATGTCCTTACTACCTACAGCCCATTGACACGTCCTTGAAACAGGCGGAAGGACATTCCTCTAGGGACTCAACTGCCTCGATGTTTTGTCTTTGCTAAAGACAAAAGGTAACCCTAGCCTGAGCCCCCCGCCCCCAGGATCCTGTAAATCTACTTTAACATATAACAACTGTTTTGGAAACTTCCTTTATCTCTAACCCCCCCCCCCCCCCCCCAGGTACACGTTGGCAATCATCCCCCAAGCATATGGCCCACCGATAGACATCTGAAGGGTCTCATGACTCAGGTTTTATTAGACAGCAATAAATGACTTTTTCCCAACAACAGCTAGCCGGCTCCTCATGGTCCTGGAAACCTTGCTTCCAAATCCCTTAGAGACTCAGGCTATCCCTAACCCCCTCCCAACCTGAAAGTCTATAACGGGCCACTCCTCATGACCCCGTTGCAGCTCCTTCTGCCCACGGATCCTGTCCCCATGCTGTAATTAAATCACCTTACTGCACCAAAGACGTCTCAAGAATTCTGTCTTGGTTGTCGGCATCAAACCCTAACGACAAGATCACTTCAAAACCAAGTCCTGGCAGTAGCTGAGGACCTTGGGCCTTTGGGGGACAGGGAGACCCTGGGCACTCAACTGCTTCTCCCTCAACGCATTAAAGGATGGCGAAGGTGAACAGAAACTGTCCTGCTCCTGGGTACCTCAGAAAGGACTCAAATGAAGCTCTCTCAAACTAGGTAGAGGCCAAAAGAAAGGCTGCAGGACAGATCATGTTTCTCCTCAAGGGTCTTTTGCTAATGGAGAAAGTTGCTTGAAATTCCTGCTACACACACATGCAAACACACACAGACACTCCAGCTCGTTCACCTAATCACCCCTTGTGCTGTTTAAATAGCAGCAATGAACTAGAGAGCCAGGTCAGGGAGGGAAAAATCATCTCCCATCTTCCGCTCCACCTGACAGCTCAGGCGACAACCTATGTATCTGTATTAGAAATATGGCTCCAACAGAAACTGGGCACAACAGGCATGGAACACAGGTTCACTCTTCACTCAGATCGACTTGTCTAACAAAGCCCATCTGGTTGCCTCTGGCAGGTACAGGGTTTTTCTGCAGAGATATGTAAGCAGTTCTAGACATCGGCTTGTTTTCTAGGATCTCCGTCCCCCAAGGACTACCTGAGAAGGTTCCACAGGTGTTGGGTAGATGGCACTGCATGGTCTCTCTCTCGGGGACAGGCAAGAGTTTTCTCTGGAATGTTTGTGTTTGTCAGACAACAAAGGGGAAGCTGGGAAGAGAAGGAAAGGAAGGATCATCAGGGCGTTGTCGGCCATCGTTCGGGAACCTGCGGCCACAGCTCCTGCGGCACCCTTGGGCAACCCCACACCCTGGCACTGACCTCTGGCGCTCGATGGGGCAGAACTTGTCACATTAGGTGAAGCGGAGTGAGTCGAACTCAAGCTTGAGGTAGATGGACTTGGCTGCAAATACATGGGAGTTGTTATCACCCATGGCTTAGAGACTCCCGACGACACTGACATATTAAAACAAAATCCCTGCCCTTTCCTTTCCAAGAAGCTAAAACAAACAAAAACAAAAACAAAAACAAAAACAAAAAACAGATCAAAATGAAATGAAAACGAAAAGCAAAGGGCCATTTAGAACTAGAGAAAAATCTTACACTGATAAGGAAGCCTGTCTGAATTGATCAAGAATCTGAGATTTAAAAACAAAATACTCTGAAAAAAAAAAATCTGAGATTTTGACTCCGGCCAAAGGACACATTCACGTGAGTTTCTGGGACACACTGGGACTGAGGAGCAGGTAGTAGTGCCCTTGCTGACTAAGGGACAAGTGGAAGGACTCCCAGCCGAGGCCACAGAGATAGGGAGTGCTTCTAAAGAGCAGAAAACACACCTTGTTTTCTCCAAAAATATGCTCAAGGCATGAATTTGGCAACAGGTACTATGCCCCTTTTCTAAAGACAGTGGTGAGGAAAACTTTAGCTTCTTCTTACTATTATAAATGCTGTATTATCAGGGTCTAAATAAAATTTTGTGTCGCAGGAGTTACCCTGACTAATGGCCTTAAAGACTATTTTGTTTCTTCAGTAAAAAATCTTTTCCTTATGAAAATTTTCTGACAGGAACAGAAGTAGAGAAATTTTATAATGGCCCTCTCAATCATGTATTGGGAAGCAAAAAGGCCACGGAGCAATGCTAAGAGGCAGCTAGTATGTGCTGACAGGCTCCAAGGGTCCCGAACTGAAGAAGCAAATCAGAGGCAGGTTCAAAGCTAACCCTGCAAGATGTGCCTGGGCTTTCCCATTCTTGCTCACGTCTTCTGAGAGCGGAGGGGGCGGTTTTGGGAGAAACGTCTTTGGAGACTCCAGAGACCAATAAAGCAGTAAGAGTGTTTAAAGATTTGTCCTTAACTCAATGTTCTTGCTCGCAGATCTGTTCATTAGCCCAGCAGAGTGAACAGAAACTCTCATGATTGAAACAGAAAAGGAATACACACGACCAGACGATTAAAAAGCCAATCAAGTACCTGCATGTTAAAGACTTCATCAGAGCTTTCTGATTGCCCTGTAATATTGCTTACTTCAGCAGAAGCTTGTGAGGACAGTGAGGAGGAAGAATATCGGTTGACAGCTGGGTAACTTAATGGGCTGTTTTGGGGGGGAAAAAAATGGTCATTAACTCAGTCTCTGAATTGCACTTTATCGCATGCTGGTGTGGTATAAAACGAAAGGAAAAAAATATACATCCCATTTTGTTGTCTCCTGTTTGCCTCAATATAATCAAATGTTTGAGTTTATTTATTTCTCATGCTGTTGCTGTTTTATCAGTGACAGATGTCTGCAGCTGCCTCGCGGGTTAGTTATTTCATTAAGAAATAGCGTATTTGACAAATTGTGCCATAAAGAATGAGAGAATCATTCCAGATCATCTTGTGGGGATGCCAAATTGTAGGATAATTCAGAATATGACTTACCTGCGTCTAGGAATTACCCTGGTACCATCTGGGCTCATCGAAGCAGGTGCTGAGTTCCTACACACGCGGGGGCTTCCATTAGGAAAATGGACTGGACTGGCTTGTGTGCAAGCAGAGAACTCCTAGAGAAGGAATGAAGGAAATATTTTAGATGAGCAATCATAGGGGCAAAATAACTCGTGAGGCATTTTAGCACATTGTTACGAAATCTTTAAGATTATAAAGGTAAGTTTTGGTATTATTAAGCTTTCTTGCCCTTTTTTGTTCTCATAAAAGTTGAACAGGACAAATAGAAGATGATGCAAAATTTGAATACTGGAGGACTCCTTGGTAAGATGGTGCAGTTTGGTAGAAAAACCAAAAGATGTCACTATTGGATACTTCATCATCCCTCAAACAAAAAGCAACCGGCAGTGGTCAGACTGCCCCCTATGGGACACTTTGGGTACATACCTGAATGCCTAAACTTGACTTCATCACAAAGAACTGGTCGACCAGCTTTTTGTGTAGGGGTCTCATATCCTGAGGTACAAACTTCTCGTGCACAGCCAAACCAAATTCCAAAATCTGTGCCTTGATAACAAGACAAGGAAAAAAACCCGCATCAATGAATAACTCCACCAAGTGCCTGCTAGGAGGTCAAGCACTGTACCCTGCATTCTGCATGTGCTATATGGCTAATCCTCTCAACCCCACAAGATAGGAACAATCCTTCCTTTACAGGTGAGGACACTGAGGATCAGAACCATCCTGCACATCCTAAAAGACAAATGGGGATTCAAACTTAGGTCTTTCTGATTTTCCTGCTACTTGAAGTTTCTTTCCCATGTATTTTAGATTTGGAATAACAACCCTTTTAAGCAGTTACACATAGCTTGGCCCGTCTGCACTTTGCAAGATTGGGCAGGAGCTGCTCCCTATTAGTTGGGTCAGTAGCTTCTCCCCAAGGGATCTCTTCTCTGGATGATACTCCGTTTTCCACGATAGTCTTTCTCTTACATCATGTTCTGCTGTGCCCCCCGCCAAAGGTTTCCAAAATTTGTTGAGGAAGACATGGAGGTAAAATGGGAACAGAAATTCTATCATAGTTGCTATGCTTTTTGTTTTTGTTAAAAAACGATTATTCTGGTTCACTTATTATAATGCAAAAAAGGGGGGTTTCCTGTGGGGAGAACCCAAAAGAGAGAAACACAAACATTCCAGTTTCTTTTGTTCTTCAACTATGAATACTACTTAATTTCTCTGAGTATCAGCTGTCTTTTACATTTAAAAAAATGCCCCCATGCTAAAGCAATAAAAAAAAAATTTCATGGACTGTGAGGAAAGCAAATCACACCATCACCCCACTGGTTTTTATCTTTATATCTTGTGAAGATTTAAGATTGAAAGCTCAGGTCAGACAGGACTGAGCCTGGTGGGTTAGAGCGTCCAGCACCTTCTGTAGGGGACAGGATCCTGGCAGCTCCTACCCACTGCCAGCATATCTGCATAAAAATAAAAATACCTTAAACCTCAAGGACACCTTTAAAGGGAGTAGTGAGAGTAGAGTGGATGTCTGAGGCATAAAGGAAGGGTCTGATGCAAGGAGAAGGGCGTGAAGAGTTGACCTCAAGGGTTGGAATCCGGTTTCCATTTTAAACACTCGCTGTAGGACGAATTCTGTTTTGTCCAAATCAGGTTGAAGGTTGGGTTCTTTCGGAAGTAGACTCTGGCATGGAGAGGATGTTTACTGGGGAGTCACCTGGCATCACTGTCGGTGTGAGGGAGGTGCAGAAGCAGGACTGACTAAAAAGAATCTGAGAACACGGCAGTCATGTCAGCCACTGCCGACACCAGGGGATCTCTGGGCCTTGGACAGGCTGTCAGAGGTGTGCTGTGTTGGGCCCAGATGGCCGGGCTGTCTATCTCCTCCTCAGTCACTGGATGCGAGCCACCCAGGAAGGTGGGGATCTTGGGCCAGGCGGCATTCTGCAGCTGAGGCAACGGCTGAAGGACCTGAGCACCAACAGTGTCTGTCGATGGCCACCACTCCCAGCAGCTGGGCCAACAAGTCGTTTCTGGAAGAGCCACTGGAGCAGAGCATCTCCAAGACCCCAGGTAGTTTTTATCTGAACCACTTCACAGAGGTCCAGCCAAGGATGTTGCCCTCGGCCAGCCTAATCCTCCACTACTATGGTCTCACAGAGATGGTGTCATCTGCCCAGTCACAGGGCAGTCACTTATACCGCTTGTCCTCTGACAGAGATCTAAAGTCTCTTATAACATGGCTCTTTCCACAAGGCCCTATGAACATCATCAGGCAGGATAAACAAAGGTTCCCAATTCATTTTTCTTGAGAGTCTTCTTGGCCCTTTTAATTTTTTTTTAAAGATTATTTATTTATTTGACAGAGAGAGATCACAAGTAGGCAGAGAGGCAGGCAGAGAGAGAGGAGAAAGCAGGCTCCCCACCGAGCAGGGAGCCTGATGTGGGCCTCGATCCCAGGACCCTGAGATCATGACCCGAGCCAAAGGCAGAGGCTTTAACCCACTGAGCCACCCAGGCACCCCATGGCCCTTTTAATTTTAATTCTGGGGAAAGAATTCAGTCAGACTGAATACACCAAGTAAGAGTCCTGCAGTGAGGCAAACCACTCACAAGAGACTATGCTCAGGTTAAATACTGATTTTTGAATATCAACAAAGGCCACAGTCATTCCATAATCCTAAGGACTAGATAACCTAACTTGCTCACTTTTAGTATCTATATGAGCCCCAGGGCCATATTGAGAACTTATTGTCAATTTTCTTGCAGGTCACCTCAAAGTAACTCTCTTCCAGAAGCTGCATAACCGACCCTCTTCCAGCCATGATACCTGTCCATGGCAACTTCTGTCTCCCCAGTATTAAGTTCTGTGGATTAAGGCTGCAGACCATAAAATATGGATGAAAATCAGATCCAACCTCATCATTTTCTTACCCAAAAGGGCATGCCTTATTTTCGATTAATCTGGTATTACCAAGTAGAAGGAGATGCTTTGAACACATTTTTTCATATGTATTCCATTGTTTATGGGTATTAAATGTCCTTATTTGCTATTTAACTCAGCCTCTTAACCATCATGTCTCCTAACTCAGAGGTTTTCAAACCATTTTCAGGCCAAGAGCTAGCTCCAAGAACACAGCAGGCAAGAGATTACTCTAATTTTTTGTGCTTGCTGGAACTAAATAAATAAAAATAAACTATGCCTCTTTGGATTAGAAAATGATGAGCTTGTATCTCGTTTTGTCCATATCCTATCATCTATAGGCTTAGTCTTTGTTTTAAAGCAAAGTCTATTGATTGCCCCTTCACTATAATATTTAAGTAAGAATCTCATTCCTTCACTCATTCATTTACCTATTCATTTATTTTGAGTTGGCCTGAACTTATGTGAGCCCAAAATTTTGATTGAAAAGTTGGCATCAAGCGTATAGCAAGTCTTTAGGGAGAGAATGTTCAAACAGTATTCCAAGAGACTGCATGAAGTTGTCCGTTATAAGGGGCTGCCATAGTTTACTCATTGTTAAATTTATTTTTGCATTGAATTGGAAAGTAAAAGTAAAAATTAGCAAGTTGGAATACATTACAGATGACTCTATAACCCCTGGCTGACTGCTTCTCTTAGAACACCAATGTAGAAAACCAGGGAGCTGGGTCTCTGGGTAACCATGCATATTGAGGCAGGAAAGAGAGTAGGTGATTGGCTTCTGCCCCCAACTTACCTGCTCAAGCATCAGCTCTCTTAACCGTGCAATTTTCTCTCCATCTTCAGGGTGACTTAAGATATATTCTTTGACAAAAAATGCCTAGAAATAGAATGGAGAGTGAGTTTACTTCAGGAAAGGTGAAAAGAAAGTGAAAGATACAGCTGCTTCTGAAGGCCTGGCATCTTGAAAGAAACACCACTGTAGACCACATTCATGGGGCAGAAGCAATGACTCCTGCTGTGGGAAGCTGGTCAGAAAGGGAATACAGGGAAAGCATTGTTTAAGGGACAACAGTGATCGTGTCAATAAGTATCTTTGGTAAAGCAAGCAAATAGCAAATACAAATCAATAAGCGTTAGATCCTAAAATAAAGTGCTTTAAGATTCAGTATGACTAAAATGGTGGCCGGCCTTTCACCTTCCAGGCTGTTGCGCCTTTCTGTTTAAAACCACAAGGGCAGATGGAAAGTCCATTTAACGTTATCTTCTAAACCAGATCAAACATTTCTATGCCCATGAACCTCCTTGGTCAGGGAAATGGTTTTAGGTTGACGTTTATTAAGCAATCTTCATAACCTCACCACTTTATTTATCCAAGAAAACACAAACACTTTATCCTCAAAACACCACATACTGGAAAATGGTGTTAAGTGTGCATCGCAAATGACTGTTTGCTCTATTTAACGAAGAACTCTGTGTCAACTGTAACCCTATATCAGCATGCGGATTTGTGTATGTATTTTGAAAAAGACTTCTGAAGCCCTAAGAAATCACATTTTAAAACTTTCAAACAACAATACCTAATTCTCACCTCTTGATACCTGGAAACTCCACCATTGACTGCAGCATCTATAACTCCATTCAGACACATGGTCAAGGGATTAATATTCTGCATCTGTCTTGTCTGACACTGACTAATCAGAGTCTTCAGCTGCTGATTCTTATTTTCCAACACTTCAATTGCATTTTCCAGAGGACTCATTTCTACCTGAGAAGCAAATGCACATAAACATATTTTGGACTTTGTGACATTCAAGAAGAAAGTAGATTATCCATGCTCTGAATTATCTGTGCTCCCCCTTGGCTCCCATCAATATCTCTACCAGAGGCCATACAGTAGATTAGACAAGGATGTGGAAGATAAATCAGCTGTTCATTCAAAGGTCTGGAAAGTGAAGGTAATTATACTGACTGGTTGAAATGTGGCTGGGATAATCAACAATCATCAATCATATATTAGCACTGCAATAAGCCATGTAATCCTTAAAAGAAAATCTGAGGATCTCATGTCTGTTAAAACTAATTTTTCTTTTCCTTTGAAGGGCTAAATATTCAGGGGCCCTGCATATTATTATCACCTTTCTACTTGCTTACTTAAGGCAGAGCAGCACAGGAGATACAAAGATACATTTACAAATCCTCTGATGTCAAGGAGTTTCAGCCCAGTTGGAAAGATGGGACATATGCCCATATGGACCCCATATGCATATATAACAGCACCATAAGGTGGCACAGGATGGTACTCGGTTGGGAGTTATGGAAAATAAGATAATCGTATATGCTGTAGGATCTGTTTGTTGAAGGAGAGCCAAACAGAATTATAATGACTTAAAAATTCTAGGTTATATGGGGAACCTAAATGTGAAAATGATGAAAGTGTTCTTCAAATGTTTAACATTGTGGCCATTATTGTCATTGACATTCTCTTTGAAGAGAAGGTCTGCCAAGCTCTTAGCTGTAAAGAATTCAAGCTTACAATAAGCACATTTAAATATTGTTTTTTTCAGTTAAGGAAACAAATTAGATTTTTAAAGGTCACTTACATCATCTTAAAACAACACTGAGAAGTACTAGACTAATTTGACTGTGTCAAAATTAAGATTATACATTCATCAAGAGAGAGTATGAAGAGAAGGAAAGATAAGCCAGAAAGAAGATATTCATAACATATAAAACCATCAAAGAGCCTATGTCCAGAATATATAAAGAACTCTTAAAAACAAATAAGAAAAAGGCAAAAGACTCAGTAAAAAATGGGCAAAACACCATATAGGCGTGTTACAAAGGAAGAAATACAAATGGCCAATAAATATATGAAAAGGTGTTAAACCTCACTTGTGATCAACAACATGAAAAACAATACCACAGTAATATAATATACTATTAAACACTCACTAAATGACAAAAGTAAGACAACAGCAAATGATGGTGAGAATGTGTTATTAGATTCTCAATTTTGGCTGTTGGTAGTTCAAATTGTTTCAATCACTTTGGAAAACAGTCTGGCATTATCTACTAAAGTTAAAGATACCTTTACTGTATTTCATGGTCCTACATACAGTTCTATGTAGGCATATATCTGGGAAAAAAGTGGAGTAGGAGATGTGTGTAAATGTGTGTGAAGAAATGGTCATAAATACAAAAATGGTCATAAATGTCTGGAAAATCCCTGCCCATTGTTAAGAGAATACATAGACACATTGTGGTATGTTCACACAATGGAACAGTACATAGCAATGCAAACAAACTTAAGTCACAGGTAATAACATGGACTAACATTACAAATAATACTGAGTGACAGAACCAAATTAGAATATATGCACTATGCTACTGTTACATAAAGTTCAGAATCAGGCAAAACTAAATTGACTTGTTTTAGAGAAACAAACTTAGGTGATCAACCAAGCAAGGGAATGGATACCATAAAAGTGAGAATAGTGGTGACCTGTAAGAGAAAGGGAGTGAGTTACCACTAGAAAGAGGTACATGAAATGCTTCTGGGGTGCTAGGGGCAATGTTCTGTTTCCTGACTGAGTGCTGGCAAGTGGGTATTTACTGTCTGTTCATGGCAATAAACATTTGTTTTATAATCACAAAAGCTGAACCATAAAGTAAAAGTCTGAGGACTCGGATGGACTGAAAGTTAAAAAGACATCTTAGAAAGCAGGACAGTGGTTGGCAGAGACTGGGGAGGGGGGAGGTGGAAGAGGGGAAATGTTCAATGGATACAAAGTTTTAGTTTTGTGAGAGGAAACTGATTTGTTGCATAAGAATGCACACATAGTTAACACTGTTGTACTGTACACTTAAAGATAATTTAGAAGGAAAATTTTATATGTGTTTTGGCCAATGATAAAAAAATGCTCATCTTTATAAATTCAAACGCTATTAATATAAAAAAATGTAAAAAGCAAACAAAACAGGAGAATAGTCCAAGATGGCGAAGAGACAGGAGACCTTAGTTTCCTCTGGTCCCAGGGATTCAGCTAGTTATCCATCAAATCATTCTGAACACCTGTGAACTCAACCGGAGATCTAAGAAAAGAATTGCTGCAATTCTACAAATAGAAAAGCGACCACTTTCTGCAAGGTAGGAGGTGCACAGAAGCAAATCCAAGGGGATATTTCAGAAGATAAACCGAGGGGGGTTGGGAGCCTCTGTACACCTGCTACCGGAAAGTAATATAGCAGGCGAGCACAAAATCGAACTTGAAGAAGTCTGCTGTGGTGAAGGACATTCCTGCCTGAAAGCAGGGAAGAATTCTATGAGGGACACTGTGGTCTCAGGATCCCCAGGGTCACAGGAAGATGAGGTGCCCAGTGGGGCAGAGCTCCCAGGCATTGGAGTAAGGAAGCCAGCTGCAATTAGCAAGCCCAGGAACTGGCTTTGAGCTCAGTGTTGCCGTATACCACAAAGAGCAGCACGATGGGCCAAATGCTTTCTGAGTAGGGGCCCAGCAAGTGGCAGAAGTGCGGTGAGAACCCCCGTCCCCTGGGCAGGAGTGGTGCAGGTACATGCCGCACACATCTGCAGGGTTTGGAGACTCGAAAAGGGGTTACATGCCTGAGACAGAAACCCTCAGTCACGGGTTGGGTGAGTAGGGAGGGTGGGTGGAGACCAGGGAGACAGGAGTGACTGACTGCTTTTTCCTGAAAGTGCACTGAGGAATGGGACCCTGAGCTTTCGGCTCTAGTGCTGGAAACTGGGAGGCTGTAATTTTCATTCTCATCCTCTAAAGTGGTGCAGAAAGCCTTCAGGGAATAAAAGCCACCTGGAGCAATCTGGAGCCACTTACTTAGCCTGGCCCTTGAAAGGGTGCTACAATTCTCCCCAGGGAAAAGACACCTGAGAATCATCACAACGGCCCCTCCCCCAGAAGGGGCCAAGACCAAGTTTACCCATCACAGAGAACTGCTAAACTCTGGTGGTAGGGGAAAACAGTACATAGAATTCATGTTTCTTCCCCCATGATTCTTTAGTATTTCAATTTAAAATTTTTTCTCTTTCCTTTTCCAACTAATTTCTTACTTTATCAACTCTTCTTAAAAAATCTTTTAAAATTTTCATTTGGAGGAGCGGCAAGATGGCGGAGGGACCAATTATCATTAGGTCCCAGGAATTCACCCAGATAGCTATCAAACTATTCTGAACACCTACAAATTCTACCGGAGATCGAAGAGAAGAAGAGCAGCAATTCTAGGAACAGAAAATTGACCACTTTCTGGAAGTTCCAGGTCTCTTCTGAGTAGGTTAGTGTATATATCTCTGGGGTCATTGCTACCCTTTAGTATTTGGTTCTCTCATCCATCTATTCTTATCTGCATAAAATGACAAGGCGGAAAAAATCAACACACAAAAAAAGAACAAGAGACAGTAATGATAGCTAGGGACCTAATCAATGCAGACATTAGTAATATGACAGAACTAGAGCTCAGAATGATGATTCTTAAGGTGCTGGCTGGGCTCGAAAAAACCATGGAAAATAATAGAGAAGCCCTCGCTAAAGAAATAAAAAACCTTTCTGGAGAAATAAAAGATAAAATCTAACCAAGCTGAAATCAAAAAAGCTATTAATGAGGTGCAATTGAAAATGGAGGCTCTTACTGCTAGGATAAATGAAGCAGAAGACAGAATTAGTGATTTAGAAGACAAAATGTCAGAGAAAAAAGAAGAGGATGAAAAGAGAGACAANAACTACTGGACCATGAGGAGAGAATTCGAGAGATAAGTGATACCATAAGATGAAACGATATTAGAATAATTGGGATCCCAGAAGAGGAAGAGGGGGGGCAGAAGGTATATTGAAGCAAATCTTAATACAGAATTTCCCTAATCTGGCAAAGGGAACGAGCATCAAAATCCAGGAGGCAC
>LNAC01000166.1:3335176-3386445 GCA_002007465.1 Ailurus styani | reverse complement strand
TTATTTAAATAATAGAATCTATGTAACATAAAATATAGAATAACATAATTTCAAAATAATATTTTCATATTTCATGTTAATGTAATTGTACATGGATATTTAATATATACATTTTTGTGGGTTTTGGACAAAATCAAGTATGACTGTGCCTCAGGCTGGTGTCTGAAAAGTTGGTCATCCTACCCCTGATGCTAACATCAAAATCAGAAAAACTTTTCTTTGTCTTATTTATTTATTTATTTATTTAGCCTTTGTAGCTTTTCACTCAAATGCCTTAATGCAGAATGTTAAAGTTTTATATAAGGAAGAGTCCTCTGGTTCCTTTAAGGCTCTTAAAGTTGAAGATGCTCCAAACATATGCTAGGAAAACTTAAAAAAAAAAAAAAAGAAAAGAAAAGAAATTAACATACACTGCAGGAACTAATATTTGTGACAGAGGACTATTTTTCGGAAGCTTGTCAAATTCTTTAATTTCACTTTTTTGTTATTTAATTCAAGTACACTTTAATAGTTTCCAATTAAATACAGCATCTATAATGTCACCATTTTAAAGATTTTGGTTCTATACTTATGTACTATCTCGTCACTCTGTCTTTTACATATGAAATAAAGACTGTCTGAAGCCCTGTTTGCCATCTATTAACACTGTTTTGCAGTTCTCCATATTACTTAAGTTTGTAATAGTAAACATGGGTATTTATGAGAAAAGCCATAAAAATCATTGGTATTACCCAAAAAGGTTAAAAAATATTGCACTCATAAATGTTGATAGTTGTGTAAATTGATGGAACTGCTATTGATAGTAGTATCAAAGTAAATTTGAATTTTTTGATCTTTGATTTAGTAATCCTACTTCAGTGACTCTAGACTGCAAAATTTAAGAACACTACATTAAGAAATTTCAAAAATACATTTCCAGCTCCATGGCTGGCAAAAGCAAGGTATTAGAAAACTTCTTCATTTCATTTAATTGAAGAGTGAGTATTTAAATATAGTAATTCTTTACTCTGGGATACTTTGCAATCACTAAAAATAATGAGGTACATTTGTGTGTTCTAATTCAGAAGACCATGGTAGTCTGTAAAGAGGAAAAAATAAAATAAGTTTAGAATGTGCTAGAAATTAGGGTGCCTGGGTGACTTAGTCCATTAAGCATCTGTCTTTGGCTCTGGTCATGATCTCAGGTTCCTGAGATCCAGCCCCACATTAGCCTCTCTGCTCAGCAGGCAGTTGGCTTCTCCCACTCCCTCTGTGGTCATTCTCTCTCTTGCTCTCAATAAATAAAAATCTTTATTTAAAAATGTACTAGAAATTGTTGTAGCAATTTACATATATAGACTTAGGTCCGTAGAGCATCCCCATAAGGTCAGTCTATTTTTTACCCCCAGTTTATAGGTGACCATACTAAGTAACTAAGAATATAACTTGCTCTTTTGACAGAGATGCTAAGAACAGTCTGGCTCCACTGCTGTTTCTTCTAACCTTTTGTTGTAACACTTGAAACATCAGAGCTAATGTATACGTATAGTTCCACTTTTTTATAAAAGAATGAGAGACAGTTGTGTTTAGAGACACAAAGAGAAAAGGACAGAGAAGTCAATATCAAGGGCCAGAGAAGTCAAGATCAAGATATAGTTACATGTACAAAAGAATCATGCAACATTTGACCCAAGTCAGCCACATAATTATCTGACGAGAAGGAAAATTCTCTGATAATTTGTATGGTGTTTTTTGTTTTGTTTTGTGTTTTTTCTTCTCTGAAACTTCTAGTGAGAATAAATCATTAAATAAAGATGAAAAATATGTTTTCATGGGTTGTATTATCCACCTGAGTTGAAAATTATTTATGTTCATAACACAGCAGCTTATAGTGATAGGTAAGAGGAGACAGTATCAAAGTTGGCAAGTAGTAACTTGCTTAATACTTCAGTATGCTGAGTTAAGCAACAATGTGTGTTTTCTTTAGATTTTTCTCATGATATTCCAGTATTAACTTTCGGCACTTTTTTGTCTCATTTAGATAAGACCCCAATGCACAATATTGAACTATCTTCTACCTTCACCTACTCTCAAAAGAACTACAGAGGAAAGGCTTTAGTGTATTTGTCTACCTGAAAAGGAGACCCAGTATTTCCTAAAATATTTCTATGAATTTAGAATATATTTTATTGGGATTTGTTTTCTATTATAAAAGCCTTCGGAGTTACGACCTATAATCCATCCCAAACCATCCCAAACCACAAAAGTAGTGTAATATCATGGCTCTTAACATAGAGTTTGGTGATAAACAGGCCTGGGAGATAATTCTAGGTCTGTTCTCACTAGCAGTGAGGTTTGGGAAACTTGCATTTTTAAGTGTAGTGGACATAATAAGACCACCAATCTCATTAGTTTGCTGTGCAGATTAATGAGATTATTAAAGTTCTAGGTGCATTCAGTTCTTGGTAAACAGTGAGAGTTAATACCTGGCTTTATTGATGGTTGTATTCATACAAAGATTGTTACACACAAATCATATTATGAGAACACATACACTATTAAGAGAGTAAGATGAAAAGGAGACAAAGTAGTGTAGCATGTGTCAATCTAAATAAAAAGGTAAACTGAAGCAAGCTCAAATTACCAGAAATTGAGTTTGATGATGAAATTCAGGAATAGATGAAGAATTGAAATTTTGGACATATAAACTGTAGCAAGCTACAGGCAAGTCCTTTGAAGGTTTTTGGTGGGCCATATTTATGGGCAAAGAGCGCATAGTAGGAGGTTGGGGAGGGAGTCTAGCCAGAGTCCAAGCAGTGAGTTCATGGGCTTGAAGATAGAGAGAGATTCTTGATGGATGTTTTTGGGTCGCAAGGTAAGTTTTGGTCTTGTTTAAATCAGGAATTTATAGGAAATCAGTCTCTCAGTTCTTAAAAGTTTTGTTTTCCTCAAACAGGCTTACTGGGGAATGGGAGGGTAGGGATAGGGCGGATGGGTTATGGACATCGGGGAGGGTTTGTGCTTTGGTGAATGCTGTGGAAGATGTAAGCCTGATGATTCACAGACCTGTACCCCTGGGGCAAAGAATAAAAAAAAAAATTTGTTTTCCTGAGAGTAGATGCATGAGATTGTCCATTTCATATTTTCTAGTTCCATTTTAGATTGAAATTATTTCACACATGTTAAATTATTGATTCATTCAGTAGCCCACTAATAGATACCAGAGGAAATCCCAATTTTATAAGCGACACAGACCGATACAAAACACATACAAAGCACTATGGTAAGTGCTGTAATAGAACCATAGACATGTTTAGAGCAGAAACACATAAAGGACCTAAATTAAACTGCAGTGATTAGGAAAGATTTCTTGGGGCTGCTGGTTGACTGAGCCTCTGTGGACAAGTATAGAGAAAGAATGTATTTTACCCAAAGGGAGCAAATTGCCTAAAGGCAAGCAAAAGCATGGATGCCTGGGGATTGGGGCATAATTTGCTTTTACTAGAGGGTAGGAATACCTGTGGGAAAAGTGCAAGGGATTCAAATGAGAAAAGTAGTCAGAAAATGAAGGTCCATTATGCAATGCGGAATTTTCATTTGTATCCATTAGATGATGAGGAGTAATTTGGCAAAAGCAAAACATTTGTAGTTTTTAAGCAAGAACTAATTCGGTATATATTTTGGAATGCTCACTCAAAAATAGGTTGTAGGGATCATACTGGGAAGCATAAATCCATTGGGGGGAAAAGTGGATTCAGAGGTGTAAGAGATTCAGCTTTTAGTTTTGGCTTATGCATTAACCGGTTGCATGATTTCAGTCAAGTTTTTTTTAACTTTTTTATTCTTCAGTTTTATGAAATTAAGGAAAGGTAATAGATAATTTATAAAGTATTGTTAAACACTGATTTCTTTATATATTATTATAAAACATGGAATTATCTTCTCAAATGGCAAATTCTTACCTCAACTAGCAATTTCTGGGTAAATAGGTGTTCTGATACTCAGTTCCACTACAGGGGATGACTTGCACCCATAAAACATTAAGCAACTCTTTGGACACCAGCTATGTCCTGCAATTTGTTTCAATTCTGACACTATCTTCCAGGAGACAGTATCAGATGCCATAGGTTAAGGATTCAGTCCTAGAAAACTGCCTTATCCCCCCAGTCAAAAATCTAGATTATTATCTGGGCTTGTGACTCACTAGCTACAGACTGGAGATTCCAAAGACCTCCTCCTTGGGTTTGATTAACTTGCTAGAATGTCTTCTCTGATCTGCTAGAAGTCAGAGAAATGTTTTAATTACTAGATGGTGGGTTTATTATAAAAGAATACAACTCAGGAATGACTAGGTGGAAGAGATGCATGGGACAACATATGAGGAATAGGCATAGGGCTTAATGCCTTTTCCAGGTGTGCCACTCACCCAGCACCTGTGTCCACCAATTCAGAGCTCTTTGCACCCTGAGTTTGGAGTTTTTATGGAGGCTGCATTAGATAGTCATGATTGACTAAATAACTGGCCACTGGCAGTGTTTTCAGCCTGTTGCTCCTCTTGCCTCCCTGAAGTTTGGGGATGGATGCTGAAAGTTCCAGCCTCTTAATCATGTGGTTTCTTTGGCAACCAGCCTCCATCCTTAAGTCACCTAACTCATTAACATACAGACATTTATTGCTCTTATCATAGGAAATTCCAAGGGTTTCAGGAGCTCTATGCCTGGAATAGGGTTGCCGATGAAATACATTTATTTGTAGCAGAACTAATGCTATTTTGAAGCCCCCGTCCCTTTCTTTTTTGCCTTGAATTGTTTGAAAGTAAGGTAACCTATACTTAAGAAACTCTGGCCTACAACATAAATCAAGCTGTGCCAACAGCTTGCATGTAACTTCCTGCATGTAACTGAAATACAGTCTAAAGATTAAACTGTAACCAAGACAATACTATTGTTTAAAGCTCTATAGGGAACTAAAAGAATGCAGCTGACACTAATCCAAAAGCACAAGACAGGGGTGCCTGGGTGGCTCTGCTGGTTAAGCATCTGCCCCTGGCTCAGGTCATGATCTCAGGGTCCTGAGATCCAGCCCCACATCAGGCTCTCTGTTCACTGGGGAGCTTGCTTCTCCCTCTCCCTCTGCATACAAATCCCCCTGCTTGTGTTCTCTCTTTCTCTTCCCCTTTCTGTCAAATAAATAAATTATGTAAAAGGGGGGGGGGAAGTACAAGACAATCATGTGACCACAACGAGGGAGTTGATCAAGACAGGTAACTGCAACTAGACCCTACAAGTTCCTCTGAAGAGTTATGATAATTAACCTTTGATTTCATCTGCTTAAACTTTGAGACTTACTTCCTCTTCCTTTCCCCTTTAAAATCTCCTGCCTGCACCAAGGTGATAAGATGGTTATTTGACATATTAGTCTGCCATTTTCTCAGATAGCTAGTCTTCTGAAATTAAGTTATATTCTTGGCTTCAGTAATTTGTCCCTTAGGGAACTGACGTTTGAGAAGCAGATTGAACTTGGGTTTAGTAACATATCTCTGGTGCAGAAAAGACATTAAGGTTCGAAGCCGACGGCCGTGAAAGAATTCTTGTGATGTCTTTGGTGCAAAAAGATGATATTATTAAAGCAGAGGGACACTGTGATGTCTTTGGTGTAAGAAGATGATATTATTATTAAAGCAGAAGGACAGGACCCATGGGCAGAAAGAGCTGCACCTGGGTCATGAGGAGTGGCCCATTATATACTTTCAAGTTGGGAAGGGTTAGGGATAGCGTAAGTCTCTAAGAAATTTTAGAAGCAAGGTTTCCAGGACCTTGAGGGGGCTAGCCATTGTGGGGAAAAGGTCATTTATTACCATCTAATGATACCTTAGTCCTGAACCCTTCAGATGTATATCGGTGGGTGGTATGCTTGGGGGATGATTGCCAACACATATCTTGGGGGGGGGGGTTAGAGATAAAGGAAGTTTCCAAAGGAATTTTTATACCTTGAAGTAGACTTATAGGATTGGTGGGGGTGGAGAGGGGGAAGTGGGAGAGGTCAAGCTAGGATTGTCTTTTGCCCTTAACAAAGTATTAACATCAAGGCAGTTCAGTCCCTAGAAGAATGTCACTCTGCCTATTTTAAGGACTTGTCAATGGGCTGTAGGTAGTAAGGAAACTTCATAGTTTTTCTTCTGCCTTTGTTTCCCACATCAGTCTCGATTATAAAGCACAATATCCTACTTAGTTATTCAGTGTGTTAGTCTTGTTACCTGTATATTGATTTTTAAGGTTAAAAAGCAATAAATTCACTTTTGTGAATTAAAAAAAAATCCACAAATTAGCTAACTTGAAGAATCAATGAACCCAGCTCTAGTTGATATAACTACAGAAATTCAAGTAGTAAAGTACAGAAATTCCACTGAGTAAAGATCTAATTGACTTTATTCAGTATTTATGAATAAGAAAGCATCCCACCTAACAAATGAAAGGTGCTGTTGTACAAAACGGAAGGATTTTATAGGCAGAAAGAATTGGGGCAAAAAAGTTATTAGAAAAAGAAAAGAATTATTTCAGGCAAGGTCACCTTCTCATAGGGAGAAGGGCTGGGGGGTTTTATCAAGAAATTCCAGACTGATTGGTTTAAAATTCCACTCCTGGGAAAGGCTGAAACTGCAATTAGGTATTAAGTCATGGTAGGGCTTAACATAAGTGACTCTATTTTGGGCCTGTTTTTAACAAAAGAAATTCAGAATCATCAGAAAGACTAAAAATGTCATCAGTAGGGTTCATATATTTCAAAATGTGTTTTCGGAAGTAGGAGAGAGAAATGTTTCTTTTTATTTACATTGATTTGTAAAATATTAAGTAAAAGTGAGTATGTTGCCACTGAATTTTCATTTATTATCATAGATATCATTTTTATCTCACCTTTAAAATGTTTGAAATCTAGTATAAAAGTCAGCTAATATTTGTGCATAGTATCTTTTTATCAAGTACTAAAATAGTGTACTATTAAGTATACATTTAGAGAACTATAATTAATCTGTATAAATTCTCAGCACTTTTTGTTTAATTTATAGGAACCATGTTCTGTATGTCCCATGTCAGAAAATACCAGTTTGTTTGTTTTTATAGTTTAACTGTGAAATAATATTTTACCTCAATATCTGATCTCTAATTTTTATCAAAATCTTAGTGGAAATTTATCATGAAATTTTTAATGTACAAAAGCATTCATTGCATTATTTATTTATTTATTATAAACTTTATTTTTTCAGTGATCCAAGATTGTTTATGATCTGTATTTTTATCAAAATCTTAGTGGAAATTATCATGAAATTTTTAATGTACAAAAGCATTCATTGCATTATTTAAAATTGACAATGGGCATCGCAAATTTACTTGGTATTTAAATGCCCCACCCCCATCAAGAAAGGTAGGCAAAACCACAAAGAGCTTTCTCATTTTATATTTAAATGCATGTGGTTAATGTCAGATACCTGATACAAAGAAGGACATCCCTGATTTTGGAGTCAGACCATTGTTTGGGGATCTCTGTCTTGTTCCCTGTTAACCAATGACTGATGTCAAGGCAATAAATTTTTGGGATCCCAAATTCTTCTGTGAGTAAAATAGACAATGAACTGACTGGCTTCCCAATTATACATAGTTTATTGTAAGAATCAACTAAAATAATATGCATAGAGGAGCTTTAGAACTTATAAATCACTCCTTAAATAAACATGCAGTTATTTTTATTATGAGGTATATAATTCTGAATGATTTATTGCTGGTTTTGTATCATGGTGCATTAATATGGAGGTAGAATAATATGGCAAACATCAAATGACAAGCATTTTGAAAAGGTAGGAAATGTGTGAAAGGATATCAATTTAAAATGGAACCAGCTGATACGAAATGGACAGTCTCATGCATATACCCTCAAAAGCACAGAACTTAAGAACTGAGAGACTGATTTCCTGTAAATACCTGATTTACAGAAGAGTGATACTTATCTTCTGATTAATGAATATCTGCAAGATTCTCTTCCCATCCTCAAGCCAATGAACTTCCTGCTTAGAACCTGGCTGGACTCCTTTCTCTCCTTTTTGCACTTCTTGCTTATAAGTATAGTCTGCCGCAAACCCTCAAAGGACTAACCTGTAATTTGCTACCGTTTGTATGTCCCAAATTACATTTCCTCTGCTATTCCCAAATAAACTCAATTTCTGGTAATTTGTGCTTACCTCAGTGTACTTTCTTTATTTAGATTAATACATGCAAATAGTTAATCACTTCTTTATACACACACACACACACACACACACACACACACACATAGTCATTAACTGATGATTTGAGAAATCCATCATTATTACTAAAGAGAAAATGATTGTTATGGCTGTGCTGTCTTTTTTGTATAATTCTCTAATGATACTGATACTAAACTATAAATTTATTTAGCTATAGGTTAAATAAATAGTGTTACGACTGCTATATTTGTGACCAGAATTGTTTTGCTGGAATTTGATTTGCTATTTTGTATTACATATTGGCCAAAGAATTGTTAACTGAAATGAAATATATAACTGTAAGCAATTGTAATTTAGCCAGTTACATATATTGGTCAATTTATGTTGAATCTAGTAATAAAGCAGAACCTATTATTTTAAATGACTAATATAGGGCATAGGCAATTTTGGCACTCAGTAATGGGGATTCAGTAAAATAAACTTGCCATTTGGATAGAGATAGATGGAGCAGCATGGAGTTTATATTTTAATTACTTCAATATCTCACTGACATTAAAATTTTCCTGTTGGCAGAGGATGGGGTTTTACAATGCATTTGTAGAAAGTAACATACCAGTTGCAGATCCAGTATTTATTTGAAATGAATGCGGTTTACAGGAATGAGTGCTGTGGTAGCTTTTGATGAAGAAATAAAATTATTTTTACTTAATCCTTTTCCATCTGATATGTAATCTGCTGAACTCTTGCCAAAATTGAATTGTTGACAAAGGGAATACTTCTTTAGAGATTTATTATTTGAATAGAAATTGAGATTGGGCAACAGGTATTTCCTTGGAGAAAGTTTGCTGATGACAGAGGATTGACAAAGTGCCTCTTTCACATTTTCACCAAACACCTTTTGCTTACACCCTCTGACCATTTGTTGTAGTGTTGTCTTTAAGCATTTAACTTTCATTGTTTAGTTGTGAAATAATTTGACAACGATATCTGAGTTGTAATTTGCCATGTATTGTGTGAAAATATTAATGAAAACATTTATGAAATAAAATTTTTAGCATAGAACATTATATTATTAAAAATTGATACTACATATCATGAATTTACTATGGATTTTATGATAAAACTAAGGAGAAAAAACAAAAACCTGATTTTTAAAAATGGGCAAAAAATATGTACAGTCGAAGGATAGATGCTGGCAGTTCAGGGAAAATGAAATAGAAAAAAAAATGAAATAGAAATATGGAAAGATAATGTCACACATAATAAGACAAACAAGCTACTAAAACAGCATTTTTATCTATCAGATTAAGAAAATTCAAAAGTATTTGTCATATTTTTTAAATCATGCAGTATGTAGTCTTGAATTTACTTCTTTCATATATATAAACGTACATATCTGTACATCATATATACACATATTTTTAAACATATAGAAACATATATATTAAATATATGTATTATGAAAGTATAAATATGGTATGAAGTATGAGCCAAAATTTCTTTTTCTTTAATTTCTTTTTTTTTTTTTTTGGATATGGCATCCAGTTGTCCTTCCAGCAACAACTATCTTTTATTAATTATCTTGGTAAGTTAATAGAAAATCCATTTCTAATACATTCATGTATAACACATATATGTCTATATATATATGTGCACATACACATATATATAATGTATATATTGCTCTTAGACTTTAGTCTCAAGATAGGATTTTGCTGTTTTTCTATAATTTTGCCTACTTGAGGGTCGGAGTGATGCTCTTTCCAGCTTTCTTAATATTCTCAACTCTTTCAGGAGTGAAAGAATTTTTTTCTTCTTCCAGTTTATCTATTTGCTCTTCCACTGTGTGCAATCTGTGGAAAATTTTACTTACATTTTTAATTTTTATCTTAAAGAGTGTAGCTTCCATTTTGTAATATAGATGCAATAACATTCCTTTTTGTTTATGCATGTTTAAAGTTTTGTTTTACTAATTTTGGTTCCTGTTTTACATTATTTCATGTAGGTAGTCCTCCTTAAATATCCGATTTTCTTCCTTCTTTTTAAAATCAGTTCTGTTTTGAAGTTAAGATATTCTGCATAAGCATATAAACTGAGTGGAAGAATCAAGATTTATGCTTGTGTTGTAGCCCTTGGTATTCTAAACATGGTCTATAAACCAGCATTAGCATCATCTCAGAACTTTATAGAAACGCAGAATCTCAGGCTCTAGTCCAGACCTACCAAATTAGAATGTGCATTTTTAACAAATTCCCAGGTGATGCATATGTGGGTTACAGGGGAGAAGCACTATCTTGTGCTATTTTCAGTAACAATGGAAAACAGAAGAGATGGGAAATTTACAAACTCTTCTAGGTTTTCCTCCTAATCTTGTCGTTTTTACTGATTGATTTAAGCAGTGATTCCAGGTAAGGTCACTGAATTTCATACCTCTGAGACGTGCTCTTTGTACTGTAATCTTGAAGTTGTGCTTCAAAGAGTGCTCACAGAGAAATGCCTTATAAAGTTGTGAGATGGGGTAGCAGTGAGCTATTCTACTGCATTGTCTTTGCTATAATGACTGAGGAACTGACCATCGTGATTGCACCTGCTCTGATATCCTGACTAATGTGATAATTTCCTCCTTGGCATTGTGTTCCTATATTCTTCCAATTCCAAATGCAGCTTATGTTTGAAGTGCCAAACTCCACCCACATTTTAAGTGTGCTCTTTCGGACATCCTGTGTTGTGATCTCCCTCTTGAGCATGACCCATCCTCCCTCCCTCCCTCCCTTCCTTTCTTCCTACTTTCCTTTCTTTTTGTTTTGTTTTTTTTTTTTAAAGGATTTTATTTCTTTATTTGACAGAGAGGTAGAGAGCACAAGTAGGCGGAGCTGCAGGCAGAGGGGAGAAGGAGAAGCAGGCTCCCCGCGCAGAGAGCCAGATGCGGGCCTCGATCCTAGGACGCTGAGATCATGACCTGAGCCGAAAGCAGAGGCTTTAACCCACTGAGCCACCCAGGCGCCCAAGGCTGGGTATTTAAACAACAGGGTCAAGCCAAACCCTTTTACCCTGTTTTCTGCAAACACCTAGTGAATTACTCCCATCTCCTCAAGCTTTTAACATTTTTTCAGTCTTTGATTTTTATGACCTTGACATTTTTGAAGAAGACTGGTCAGTTATTATGTAGAATGTCCCATAGTTTGGGTTTGCCTGATTTTTCACATGATTAGATTGGGGTCATGATTTTTCGAATACGAAAGAGAAGTACCTTTATAGCAGAGACACATATTAACACAGTCTGATGATATTAACCTTGATCACTTGGTTAAGGTAAGGTCTCCTGGGTTTCTCCACTTTAAAATTACTTTTTTTTTTCCTTTTTCGTACTCTATTTAAATGAATAATGAAGGGAGTCACTAAGTTCAATTGTCAGTCAAGGGGTGGGGAATTAAATTCCAATTACTGCAGAAAGAATATCAAAGAGTTTGTAAATATATGTTAAAACAACCACAGGAATTAATAAATATATTTGGGGAGATAACTTTGAAACTATGAAAAAAATCCTGCTCTTTTCTAAAGTTTTGCCTTTTAATTTAGCATTCATCTGTGTATCTTGGATACAATAATTGTTACAGTGGATTTCTGAAGATCACTTTCTATGTCCATTCTTTATACATTTATTGCTTGAAGTTCTTCTGTAGGAAAGCTTGGGAACTCTTTCAGGCTGACTCCTTTGATCTTTTGTCATTCCCCATTATTCATTTATTTGTTTGTTCATCTGTTTTATTTCCTTAGTCCTTATTTTTTTAATAAGGTTCAGGCTTACTTTGTTTTTTGCCTTGCCCCAGTCTTAGATTCAGTCATTTCTCCTTGAAACCCTGGTTATTAAAATTCATTTAAAAAAAAAAAATTCTTGGTCTGCCTGTGTGGTTCTGTTGGTTAAGTATCCACCTTCCGCCCAGGTCATGATCCCAGGGTCTGGGATGGCGTCCCACATAAAGCAGGGGAGCCTTGCTTTTCCCTCAGCCTGCCACTCCCCCTGCTTATGTTCGTTCTCTCTCTCTCTGACAAATGAATAAAATCTTTAAAAAAATTTTNTTGGTCTGCCTGTGTGGTTCTGTTGGTTAAGTATCCACCTTCCGCCCAGGTCATGATCCCAGGGTCTGGGATGGCGTCCCACATAAAGCAGGGGAGCCTTGCTTTTCCCTCAGCCTGCCACTCCCCCTGCTTATGTTCATTCTCTCTCTCTCTGACAAATGAATAAAATCTTTAAAAAAATTTTCTTTCCAGGGCGCCTGGGTGGCTCAGTGGGTTAAAGCCTCTGCTTTCAGCTCAGGTCATGATCTCAGCGTCCTGGGATCGAGGCCCGCATCAGGCTCTCTGCTCAGCAGGGAGCCTGCTTCCTCCTCTCCCTGTCTCTGCCTGCCTCTCTGCCTACTTGTAATCTCTCTCTCTCTGTGTCAAATAAATAAATAAAATCTTTAAAAAAAAAAAAAAATTTTCTTTCCAGAGATTGTGTAGATTTTAAGTCTGTGAACATTTTGAGTTAAATTTTGTGTAGTATGTGTATATGAGATACATGTTGAATTTTGTTTTCTTTTTTGATTTTTGTGGGATTTTTGTGTTTTTAATATCTATTTATTTTTGGCTGATGGCCCTTTTTAGGCCAAGGATATTTCCTTTCCTTCTTAATTTTCTGGGATTTAAAAATTTTTTAAACAAAAATGAGTTGTACAATACTCTTCTTACATCAATTGAGACAGTTATATTTATATTCTGCTAAAATGGTGAACTGTATTGATTGATTTTCTGATGTTAAATCAGTCTTGCATTCCTGGGATGAAACCGACTTGGTTGTAATACATTATTCAATTTATATTATGTTGCTTTTGAGTCATTAATATATTGTTCAAAATTTACTGTTTTGAAGTTTGTGTTGATTTGTTTAATTTATACAGATCTCTTCGGATTATCTTTTGTTTCTTGAATGTTCTTTAGGTGGTATATGTATTTCAGGTATTGATATATTTCATCCACGTACTCAAATTTATAAGCATAAAATTTTTTATTGTATTTCTGTCATGTTTTCGATTGAACTCAGCAGCACTGCCTTTTTATTTCACATCTGATACTGTGAAATATATATTTGGTGGTGATGGTGGTGGTGTTCATATGGTTGATCAGCTTAGCTAGAGTACTTTTTGTTGTTGCTGTTGTTATTGTACCAGTTTTACTCATCTTTCCCAAGAACCAGCTCTGGTTTCATTATTTTCTTCTATATCCTTTTGTTGTCAATTTTACTGATTTCTACTTTGTTTTCTTTGCATTTAATTTGTTCTTCTTTTTCTAGTCTCTTAAGGGAGAAGTTTTGCTTAGTAATTGGGAATCTTTCTTATTTTCTAATATAAGCACTTAATTTTGTAAATCACCCTCTAAGCACTAAT
This sequence comes from Ailurus styani, assembly GCA_002007465.1. Taxonomy (NCBI): domain Eukaryota; kingdom Metazoa; phylum Chordata; class Mammalia; order Carnivora; family Ailuridae; genus Ailurus; species Ailurus styani. The sequence goes on along the minus strand of LNAC01000166.1, from coordinate 3,372,801 downwards.
CTAGTTAAAACTAATCTAGTTTTAACACATTTTAATATTTTTGTTCGTTTAGGGGGTGTTTTCTATGTTTGTTTAAGTTGGTTGGTTTTGTTTTGGTGGTGGTGGTGATCCCTAGAGATAATCTGACTCTTCCAGCAATCCTAGCTGTATTGTCCATTGATTTTCTGAGAAGCTTGTTGGCATGAAGGTGGAAGCATAGGAGTGGTCAGTAGGCTTTCTGAACTCATGTCTTGAGAATGTGGCCTTCGAAGCTCATTCTGGTTCTCTATCAGACGTAGCCCTGTATTCATGCCCTTGCCCTATGTGTAAAAGTTTTTATTTTTCCTGTTTCTCTTCACAGATAATAGTGAGTTTCCTCCAGGACTCCTGCATTTAATTTTCTTGCCTATTTCCCCGCAGATTAAGGCCTTTTTTGTTTGTTTTGTTTTGTTTTTGTTTTTGTTTTTGTTTTTGTTTTGTAGTGTGGTGGCAATAGTAGATAATGACCAAGAGAGCCTAAAGTTCTCTGCAAAGCAGTTATAATTCAGGCAGGCTTCATCCTGATGTTAGACCCTGGACCTCCCTTTCTGAACATTTCCTTGAGAAAATTTGCAATTGTAAATTTTTTCTCTGCCCATTTGAGATGTAGATCCTATCCCATCCTGTTGCCAGTTTTACAGTCCAAGAATGTCTTTTTCAAGAAACTGGGAGCATTTCTTTAACATGTAGTCAAAGAAAGTAATATCCCTCTTTTTCAGTTTCTGTGGGAAGTGGGAGCCTAATTTTGCTAAGTACCAGTGAACAAGCACAGATGACCTAATTATGTTGATCAATATTCCCCCCCCTCCCAAAAAAAAGTCCTTCAGAACTTTTTCTCACTCCAGGATTTAATCCCTCCCAGTTTCTGCCCTCCCCCACTTCCCCTAGTGTTGACTTCAGTCTCTCTCCTCTCTTGGAATATTCTTGACCTCTGTTGCAATAACCTTAAATAAAGTCTTTCTTGTGGTTTTTAATGTCTCATTAAAATTTTTCTTTGACAACAGGGGACATTGCTTTGGTGGACTTCGGGTAGTGGCAACTATTTTTCTGTAACCAGCACTGTGTCCTAGGGAAAATTTTTCCAGGATTCCATCACCATCCCTGTTGAGTACCTTGAGAAGTTTCTGTAGGAAAAGGCTATAAGAGGGTGTGAATACAGCTCCCAGAGACTTCTTACTCTCACATCTCAGATCTATGCTCCGTGTTAAGCAATTTTTAATCATTTTGCCTCAATCTTCTCATCAATGTATTTGGCATTCAGTGACCTTTGTTCTAGGTCATCCCATGCTCTAATCCTGTTTCTTCTTGCAGGTACCTGTCGTTCTCCAGATTTCAACTTAGTTTGCTTTCCAACTGCAGTTCTCTCTTGTGTTCAAAGTAGTCATTATTTCTCAGCTTGTTCCATTATCATCTTGTAATAAGGGTGCAAGGAACTCTCCTTCAGTTCTCTACAAATCTTATCAGAAACTGCAAATTTTTAACAGATAGAAAATAACATGATGATTTTAAAAATTGAACTAAAAAGAGAAAACTGAAACCCTGAGGCAACACAAAAGTAATAACTCCAGAAAATAGCTACCACATCTAAGGCTAGTGGGAACAGAAGGAAGAGGTTAGAACCCAGAGTCTTGGGAAAGTGATCCCAGGAATACAGGGCTCAGTTTTATGGGTGGAAGGTACTGCCAGGCAAGTGCTGTTGTCTGAGAATCTCAGAAGTGCGGGTGACGACCCTCAACTTAGACCTTTGTGGTTGAGGCCCCAGCTGGCTAGTGCTAACAGGAAATTGAAAACAACCACTGCCATTTTAACTACCTATCCCTGGAGAATGAGCACGGTTGCTAGGGTGATGCTGAGAAGAACAATGAGCAAATTAGATATATTATGACCACTCAAAGGTCTTTAGGCTTTCAGTCTTTCTCTGTAGCACTTGCTCTTAGTTAAATGTAGCAGTAATATAAAAGGTAAAATAAATGCATAATCCCAGCCCCAGTACCATGAGTATTTGAAGATGGGTGTGAGACAGAGGAAATAGCTCAGTAATCAGCATAAAATTGTCTTAATGTTGTTTTCAAAAGTAGATGTATACTATTCCATGCTATATATATTATATGTATATATAATTAACATGGTTATATGTTTTATATACATATAAAATCTGCAAATTAAAATATCTTACCTTGTTTTATGACACTTTTTTTTTTAAGATTTTTTTTTATTTGACAGAGAGAGAGAGAGAGAGCACATGAAAAAGCAGGGGGAGCAGGAGAGAGAGAAGCAGGCTCCCCACCGAGCAGGGAGCCTGATGCAGGGAGCCTTATGCAGGGCTCCATCCCAGAACCTTGAGATCATTGTCTGAGTCAAAGGCAGACACCTAACCAACTGAGCTACTCAGGTGCCCCTATATGACACTTTTTATAATGGTAAGAATACTTGAGAAATTAAAGAGACATACACACAGAGAAAGAGAAATTACTGGTCCTGTTTTAAATTCTTTTTTTGTATGTTTTTTGTTATTCTTACGAGTTAATTTTTGTTTCATTGTTTTGTACACCTTGATAGAGGAAATATCTTAATGCTAGAATCTAAAAAACTAAAATTTTAAGGCTGCTAAGTGACCTATCCACTTCAACAGATGCATTCTCTAAGGGCAGGAATCTCCATGGCATAATAAAGACAGTTTTGGAAAGCATATCATTAGAAATGTAATATCATATTCTCAGTACATCATGTCACATTATGGGGTGCATTATCCTTCTGCTGTGTGAATTTTATTCCCATTACCACAAAGAGAAAATAGAAAGAAAATTAAACTTTAAGAGTTTGCTTTGTTTTAGGGCTTATAAATTATCATTGCTAATGAATTTTTATCAGTATTACATAGAAAAATACAGAAATTTTATGTCTCTATTGCTTTTCAATTTTTCTACATCCATTGAATTTCAAATTACTGTTTCTAGAGCCGTTTTATTTTGGTTTTCTTTTTTCCTTAAGAATAATTTGTTCTTATAACGAATCACTTAAATGTTACTATATGAAAATTTACTATATGAAAATCTTTCCCAAAATGTATATTGTGAAATTGTGTATATAATGGTACTAAATGTTTTGTTTATTTTTTAAAGTGGGTATGGGGGAGGAGTATACACTCACACAGAGGATACAGTGTTCTTGAGTTGCATGCTTTGCTTCAGTAGCTGTCTTTTGTTCAGAACTTCAGTATACTTGCAGATCATTTACCATGTGTTTGGTAAACAAAACCAGCACAGACTCTCTTTAAGCTGCATCCATGACTGAGTGAGTAATCAGATTGCTCAAAAATGGACATAAAGGAGATACACATGAAGGATTTTTATCAAAAGTTGTTCCACATGTCACAGCTGGAAATCTAATTGTGCTTGTATTCATGTATCCATTTATTACACTTCAAAATTTACCATCTGTGTGAATTCTTATGCTTTTATGTAGAAGTAAACCTTCACAGTAGATGTGTGTATAAGCCGGGACTTATAATTCAAAGACAAAAATAAAATCAAAGCAAAACATCATTGAACATTTTGTTTTGGTGGTGATGGGTGATAATCCTATTTGACTTTTAAATTTATAACCTTGATTAATTTATATAAGTTTTTGACAGAACTTCAGTGACCCAACTTCAGATATCTTTAAAAAAACAGGCAAAGTGGGAAAAGTAAAACAATAATTATTTTACAGAAAATGGAGAATTTATCCGTAAACCATTTGAGATCTTTTTGTATTTTGAAATTACGGAGAATTTAAGAAACCATATCTGTTTTACTATATGTGTCAGTATACAGTTCATAGTTTGAGGAATCTCAAAGGATGTGTTTAAGTGTGCTTGTATGTGAGTAACAATTAATATTTTTCCCTATAAGACCCATGTTCACGGACATATTCCTTCAAGAGATTATCTTCTCAAAAATACAGTTTGTAGGGCGCCTGGGTGGCTCAGTAGGTTAAAGCCTCTGCTTTCGGCTCAGGTCATGATCTCAGGGTCCTGGGATCGAGGCCCGCATCGGGCTCTCTGCTCAGCAGGGAGCCTGCTTCCCCCTCTCTCTGTCTGCCTCTCTGCCTCCTTGTGATCTCTCTCCCTCTGTGAAATAAATAAATAAAATCTTTTAAAAAAAAAAAATACAGTTTGTACATGCATTTAATTTTTAGTGAAGAAAACAGTAAGTATACTTGTGGAATGAGTACTAAAATCACTTTAAAAATATATATGATAAAATGTGCAATAAAAATAGGTATTTCAAATTAAAATAGTAAATGATCAAAATTATTTTCAAAGATATTAGAAAGATATCCATAATTTATGATTCTAAAATTGCTTTCCAGTTTATGCTTTTTATCTTAAGAGTAATTATTCTAAGTTGTTGAATATCTTTTAAGTACTCAATGCATGCTTCTTAAGGTGAAACAAACTTTTAATAATTGGATATTTTTACTCAAAAACAATAATAAAATTCCAATGTATCACAGACAGAACTTCAAAATAGTAAAGCAGTCAATATTTTTTAAAAAACGGTAATTTTATTTTGGGCAAAATGGTTTCCAACCCTCAGTTGAAATATTCTCACCAAGAGTGGATTAATAGAGAAGTTTATGCCAAAATTGTGTGATTGGGAGAGGGAGGAAGGAGAGCCAACATCTTCTGAATCCTTAGGAAAACTTCATTGAGATAAAGTTATATAAATTTATCATCTTCTGTGTTTTCAAAAGTGAAGTTATAAAAAACATTCATTGAGGTTTTATTTTTCTTGCTCCAAAATGTTAGCAATAAGAGAATTAGAGATGACCCCTGCCTAATATACTCAAAAAATTACTGAGAAAGTGACTATGACATACTCATATCATTATTTGATAACAGTTGTCATTAAATACTTGGTAATTATTTCATAATTATGTTTAGTCATACATAATATTATAATGGAACAGATCTGAACAAAATGACCAATGAATTTTTCTCATATGGCATTTAAATAGTTGGTACTTGAATATCGATTTTTGATACTTACTGAAAATAATCAATGACAATATGCAATATACAGTTGATTTTTGTTTTCATTTGTATTTTGAATACAGTCCTCAAATCTAGTCCATTGGTTAGGGACAAAATTCCTCACTTATCTTAGTTTTCCTTGGGGGCACAGGACACTCTCTACTTATGCCCCAAGTGCATGTAGTATTAGAGATCCTATATCATAGAAAAATTATTCCCAAAGTCAACCAGTATTCACCTGACTTCTACATAGCGGCTGAAAATTTGTACCACGCGTTGCTGATCTACAAAACTAATTAGATATAATAATATTTGCAATTGTCTTATCATAGTTTAATTATCCACATGCCTGAGATCTTTGTATATTTAACCTGCCCTCCAAGATACATGTCTAAAATTATATAACTTTCTGCAACCTCTGCTATATACACAGGGGAGATGTTGCCTTGTTTCAGTTTGTTTCCATTCATAACTAATGGAGGAATGAAGAGGGACCATCCTGCTTCCTATTAGAGACTCTTTCTGCTGAGCCTCCCTTCCCGCTGCAGTCCCTGCAAGTAGAAAATGTTCTTTAAGTAAAATAAATAAATAAATAAATATTTGAAGAAAAGTAGCATAACTCAAGCACTTACTGCCCTTGGAAACTGTTCAGCTACAGGACAGCAGAAGTATGATCACTGGGGGACCAATGACTTCGCTAAAGTGATTTGAGCAGAGTGAATAGCTGGAAGGGGATGGATTTCAAAATAGAAAGGACAGCCAAAATAGCCAAACAGGAAGTGTGAGGCTAAGTGATTACAGAATACAAAGCTACATCACATGGAGAGCCCTACTCAGGAACTAGAGTATTAATCATGTCAAATACATTATTTACTGGTGATCTTTAAAGGAAGAGTAATATTGGATGATGACCTCAACATAATACCTTGCTATAATTATTCAATTTGTAGAGAAAAATATACTGACCTTCCAATTAATGAAAGGTTTTAGATAAAACTACCTTGAAAGTAACATTTTCAGTATTTGCATTTTTAGGAACTGGAAACACAGTCAAATTCTGTAATTATAAAAAGTATGAGATTCTTTTTACATGAAGGAATGCTTTGAGTTTTAGGAAAATTTATAGATAAAAATACTAGGAAAACTGTTCATTGAGTTTGTGTTGAATTTTATTACCATGATTATATAATTGCTCTATGTTATAAAATACATTTAATTATTTTTCCACATTTTCATTAACACTGTAACTTAAAATGTCTCTTGAATATTTGAAGAATCACAAGATATGCTTTTATTGAATGTAACATTTTTCTAGATAGGAGAGAAGCATAACCTGATTTATCAAACTCAGCTTAATGGATTTATGGATTTTTAAGTATACCCTGTAAATTATATTTGTAACAAAACATTTTTGAAGGGGTTTTATGTTAAACTGGAAGTGTTTTTAAAGAAAAATATAGTTAAATGTTTATAATTTTTATCTTTTCTGGTATTCAAAAAATTGATAGTATGCTTATTTCAAACCTCTTTTACCTAGAAACTTAGAGTGAAAAATTATTTTCACATTCTATGAAACTAGATTTTCATTTACTTGTTAAATGGAAGGCATTTGCATCAAATATTTAAAAATGCCTTTGGCGGGTATTCAATTTGAAATGTAGGCTCGTATCTAAGTAGGAGAGTCGATTAATAAGGGAAAAGCTGTCAGATTCAGAGGACTCCTTCCTTCCTTCCTTCCTTCCTTCCTGCCTCCCTGCCTTCCCTCCTGCCTTCCTGCCTCCCTGCCTCCTTGCCTCCCTCCCTCCTTCCTTCTGTTTTTCCTACCTTGATTTTTTCTTTCCCTTCCTTTCTTTCCCTCTTTTTCTTCCCCTTGTTCCTTCTCTTCCTTCCTCTTTCTCTTTCTTCCTTTTCCTCTTTCTTGGGCATGATTATGGATCATCATTATGTAAGATATTTAAAGAGGAAGTTGTAACAGAGGGATGGAAGATAGTAAAAACTAATAGGTCTGATGGATTGTAACTCTCAGTGGAGGTTGATTAATTATCAGTTTCTGGTTACTAAATCAAATGTGGTTGATGGGTAAGTGACAGAGGTTTCAGAGTGAGATGCTTCAAATTGAGACTATGGAAAAGATCCTCTTTGGGTAATGACAGTGTCCCAGGCATTACCATGGGTGAGAATGACTAGAATTGAGAAAGAAGACAGGATCATTCAAAGACTGGAGGTGAAGGATCTCAGCTACCAAAGTGTTTATAAGACTATCTTCTCTGAAGTACAAATCACTAAGAATTATGACATTAATATTAGAGAGAGTGAGAGTGAGACAGGGTATAAAGCCTTTGAGGAGTTGAATAGAGCCTATCTAGTGCCCATAGATAAATAGGGAGAGTAGTGTGTGGAGTATTCTGATGATATGAGATTCAGACTTGGTTTTCAAGATGATGAAAGTACAACNGCCTGGGTGGCTCAGTGGGTTAAAGCCGCTGCCTTCGGCTCAGGTCATGATCCCAGGGTCCTGGGATCGAGGCCCACATCGGGCTCTCTGCTCAGCAGGGAGCCTGCTTCCTCCTCTCTCCTCTCTCTCGGCCTGCCTCTCGGCCTACTTGTAATCTCTCTCTCTGTATCAAATGNGTATTCTGATGATATGAGATTCAGACTTGGTTTTCAAGATGATGAAAGTACAACTGTCTAGAAGCTGCAGTTGGAAGCAAAAAGGACATATACTCCTTTGGTACATGGAATAGCGGCCACCCAAAGTTGTCCATGACCTAATCCTTGGAACCTGTGAATATATCCCCTTACATGGCATAAGTGACTTTGCAGATGTGATTAAGCTAAAGATCTTGAGATGGATAAGCTCTCCAGGATCATCATGGTAGGCCAAATTTCAAGGGCTCTTATAAGAGGAAGGCAAGAGGGCACAGTCAATGAGGGAGATGTGATGACAGAAACAGAGGACTGAGTGATACAACCAGGAGGTAAGGTGGTATGGGAAGCCTCTAGAATCTGGAAAAGGAGAGGAACAGACTCTCATCTTCAGGCTCAAGAAGGAACCCAGTTCTGCCAGACTTCTTTAGATTTCTAACCTCCCAAACTATATGGTAATAATTTTGTGTTGTTTTAAACCGCTATATTCATGGTAATTTGTCACAACAACAGTAGTAAACTGATAAAACCCCAAATACAGTGGAATACAATTTAGGAAGGGAAGCAGGCACTACCTGAGAGGGCTGTAAATGAGGCCATATCCTCCAGAGATGGCTGGATTTCACTTAGAGCAAGAACATAAACATTTCATAAAGCAGATGAAGAGGAGATTGAGGAAATATTTCAGGAGTTTGGGAGGTGAGGAAGCTGGGCTCACAAAAGGGGTGTATACAGACTGGTATGGGAGTAAGAATCTGGGGTAATGGGGATGAACCTGGCTTCTCATGTTGCCTGACAAAATGAGGAAATAGAGGATAAATGAGACTAATATTAATAGCACAAGATACCAGTGGTGATGAAGTAATAGTGGCATGAATGCAGGGTGGCCTCTCAAGGAGTAATCATATTTGACCATGAAGTTATTGAGGCAAAGACAGGGTAGTCTTAAATGGAGCATCCAGAACTTTGAGGCGCTCTTCTAATTATAAAACTATGCAAAAATATGAGACTTTCTCTTCAGACCTGCCAATAGGTAGTATAAAAGATGAAGGAGAAACTAATTAAATAAGCAGTGCATACACACTATAATCTAAGGAGTGTAAGTAAATCATCCTTTGCATCTGAGTTTTAAAAAGGGGTAATAGGGGCACCTGGGTGGCTCAATCAGTTAAGCCTCTGCTTTCGGCTTTGGTCATGATCTCAGGGTCCTGGGATCGAGAACTGCATTGGGTTCCCTGCTCCACGGGGAGCCTGCTTCTCCCTCTCTGCTCCCCCTGCTTGCACTCTCACTCTCTCTCTCTCTCTGTCAAATCAATCAGTCTTTAAAAAATAACAACCAAAAAAAAAAAGGGGGGGCGGTATTGGGTAGCTTTGTGGGTTTGGGGAGAAAAGAGTTTCCTGAATCATGACATGTTATATGGAGGCTTATAAGCAGAACCAGGAATGATAGACACTTGAAATTTGTATTATATCTATCTGTTTGAATTTAAGAGAGAAAGGGAGAAAGGGATCATGAAGTGTTGCACACAAGAATGATATGAAGCAATACTTATCAATAGCAACTGTTTCTCTCCATGTTGAGAACCAGAACTCTAGCTAGGAGTTTAGCAAGTTTTAGAAAAGCTTGATTTTTCTGTATATTTTTATGAGGTAAATTGCTAAATAACATAGATCTCTCAAATAAAAGATAGCATTCAAATAGCTTTAAGTAAAAGAGACCAATGCATGCAAGTAAAATTGCACTTTTAACAATAGTGATGAAAAAAAGAAAAACTGTGCTTGATGATTCCTCATATTCTTTCCTTTTGAAAAACTAGTGCCTTATTTTACTGCATGCTTTCAGTACAATATGTTAGTCCATGAATTTTGTAGAAGATGAATCCATAGGAAATTATCAGAACAGCAATATGCGTCCCCAAGCCTAAATTCAATAGCAGTTGTACATGTATTAGTTCAGCAAGCAGTACTGGATTTTCACAAACATGCTGACTTATGATGACCAAAATGAGAAATAAATAACCAGCAACGGAGCCTGGGTAGCAATAAGTGGAAGTCGGCAGATGGTGTGTGAATATCACACTGGCACTGGAAAATAGCAGAGCAGACAGCCATGCTTACTATGATGACAGATTGACTGACTAGAAAAGCTTGAATGCACTTGTGGTGTTTTCCCTAGTGTTTTAATTGGACACATAAAAGTTCATATTAAGCTCCATATCAGTTAGAAATGATAAGTCAAATTCAACTTAGTGTTGGCTTGGTATATCTGTTCATTTTGTGTGTATGTGGGAGTGGGAATCTGTATACTGACTAATTAGCATAGAAAATCATCTATTTTTACATCTTTCAACAGATACTAATGATTTAGTGGATGTCCTTTGAAATAAAATTAAGTGACCCAGAAAAACATGAATATTATACTACTAACTTTATGTGATATACTGCTTATGATAAAATGTGAAGTTTAATTATTTTCAAAGAAAATATAGCCAATAATGTGATTTAGGCAGAAGCATAGTTCATCTCTACCTTACTCCAAAAGGTTGCATTAAATCATCAAAACAATAGCTATCTTTATACTGTAATGATGTGTCAACTTGTCTATAAATTTGCGGGTGAGTCAAAGGTGAATTAAGAAATGCCGACATTCCAGGTAAGTAAACCTCATGGTACTTGAATTTAAATGATTAATGACAAAACACAATATATTAGGAACATGAGGATATATCCATTCAAGGAACACATCAATAAAAAAATTTGAAGATAAGATATACAGGGATGGAAATAATGTATCTCTTAAAGGTTTAAAATATTGTCATGTATCTTCAAAGTATTATTCAAATAATTATGCAAGAAATTCTTGACTTTATACATTTATTGTATATCATATCTTCTGACCTATGTAGATAAGCTATAAATAAATGGGAAGTTTCAAACTATGACATACTATCAGTATTATATAGAATGCATGGTTGACAGTGTATGAGCTTGAGAAGCAGTGAACACCCTTGCTCTTCAGCTTCTTGATCCACTTAAAATTCACAGAAATAATCATTTGTTAAAAAGTGTAATTCACATTTTTATATGGAGTTTAGTACAATTTTTAAAAATATTTTGAATACGGGTCACCTGGGTGGCTCAGTTGGTTAACATGTGCCTTCGGCTTGGGTCATGATCCCAGGGTCCTGGGATCAAGCCTCACATTGGGCTCTCTGCTCAGTAGGAGTCTGCTTCTCCCTCTCCGTGCTGCTCCCCCTGCTTGTACTCTCTCTCTCTTTCTGTTAAATAAATAAATAAAATCTTTAGAAAAAAAATATTTTGAATAAAATTATATAGTGAAAGCCTGAGTTTTAAGAAATCATCTTGTAATCAATAATTCAGTATTTGTCATTATTTTGATGAATGTATAACACTTAAAATTTAGCAACAAGTATGTGTTTTAGTGTCATACTGGGAAGAAATATGGTTGTGAAATATTTAGAGACTTTGGCAGGATTTCTGTCTTTCAAGGTGAAAATTGTGACACCTGGTTCATGATCCAAAGCAATATATATTAAATTGACTAATACATTTGACTAATGCGTTGTTTAATACTTTTCTGGATCTTATGTACTGAATTATGTCCATATAGACTTGGCCAAATCTACAAAACCAATTTGGAGATGTAATGAAGATGCTCTGTTGTTAACCATAAACTCCGCTGTCAGTGTTAAGGGACCTTTTTATGTGCCATCTGCAGATAGCATCCAATATACTTAAACAGGCTATGCAAGAATGATCCTTTTCAGGAATTTAGTTAGAGAAACTCCAAAATAGTAAATTAAAGAATAAATAAAAATTGCTTTTTGAGATAATAACAAGAATCAAAGAAGTATGTGTTGTTCACTATTTACTGGTGGAGAGATAAAGTTATTAAGAAATCGTGTTATCATGTTACCACCTTCCCAGTTTAAAAAAGAAATGAGTGTCTCCCAGTTTCTTGTGTTCAGTCCAGGTATCCAAGTGTGTTCGTATCCGTTATAATTTCCTAAAGATACTCATCTGTGTCACCTTTATTGACTATGTCATAATGTCTCATATATTTTACTTAATTTCACACTAGTATCAGGTGTCATTTAGCTTCCATGTACTTGACACACTTTTTATAAAGAATTGATATAAGAGAATACCCAATCCTTTTCCTGTTATTGAGGAAAAGTAAAAACAGATCTATAGAAAGATGGTCATATGAATTACTGTGAAGATGTGCTAAAGAAGGTTAAACAAAATAATGTTCTTTTGATTATCAGAATTTTAAAGTAGTAGTGATATTAAAAGAATATCCCCCAAACTGAAATTAAGTGACTAAGTTTTGAGAGAAACAGAAAGACACACTTCAGGAAATAAATTAGCTCCAGGATTGACTATTCAATCAGTTCTCAAATCACAAATCACATCCATCTTCTTTAAATAAGAAAAAAGAATTTAGAAAAAGGAGATTCATAGCTAAGATGGCAGCATAATTGGAGAACCCTAGGCTCATCTCATTCCTCAAACACAACTAGATAACTGTCAGTTCATTCTGAAAACCCAAGAACTTGACCTAAGGACTGATTGAACAAACTCCAGAACTGGAAGGAGAGAAGATGCCATGTCAAGGAAGGTAGGAAGTGGGAGATGTTGTTTAAGGGAAAAAGGGATCACGGTGCTGCAGAAGAAAGCAACCCTGGTTGTCGAGAAAGGTGAGAGAGAGAGAGGGAGGAGTACACAGGAGAATGAATGCACAAGGAGAACACTTTCCCAAAGCCATGGGCTAGGAAAACAAGAGGGGCTGATTTTTGTGAGTTTGTACAACTAGCAGGGTTCCAAGGCTGGAGTTTTAAAAAAGGTCATCATCAGGCTTGGCTGCAAAAGAGTCCTGAGGGTGATGCCCAAACACCCTGGGGGCAGATGGCATGATCTGAGGAACACCTAAGGCACACATGGGGAGATTGTTTGCTTTTTTTGGAGTGCCTGTGAGAGGGGGCATTCACAGAGACACCTATCCGGGCACAAAAAGAGCTGGTGGGAGCCATTTCCTTCCCCTGCCCCTCAGCTTAGGTACAGAACCACCTGTCCAGGGCATCTCAGCCTGACACTGGCTGCCTAGACTGCCTGTTTTAAGTCCCACACCCCTGCACTCTGGTGCAACTGCCCTCCCTTCTCAGTCAAAACTGCATCCGTCCCAGTGGGGTGAGAACCTACCCAAAAAACCAGCACAGGCCCCTGCCCACAGCATGTTCCTAAAGTTTGGAGTTTTAAAAGTCATCAGGTTTGGCTGGGATAGAGCCCAGAGGGTACTGCCCTGCTCCTGGAAAGAAGTCAGGCAAATAACCTAGAGACAGTGTGAAAATGGCAATCTGGAAAATGTCAAAGCTGCACTGCAGGGAGATTATTTCTTCTGGGGTGCTTCCCTGAGACCAGTAGCACAAAGACCCTGTCTCCAGGGACAAAGGAATTGGCTGTCCCATTTCCCTCCACCACCCCTCAGCATAAACACAGAACCACCTGCAGTAAACAGCACAGTGCCAAGACTGACCCCCTAACCTTCTTACACCAAGTCCCGCCCCTCTGTTCTCCACAGATACTGCCCTTCTCAAGCAAGTGTGTCTCAGTCCCAGCACAGCAGGCTCCTTCCCTAAAAGACCGGCAGAAACCCCCACCCACACAATGTTCCCCAACCAGATACTGCAAGGCTTCAGTTCTAGTGGAAGTAACATCAGGTCTCTTAACAGCAGACCAGAGCACATCTAGTTTAAGCTCACCACTCTGGCCAAGCTCCAAACACTGCCCACTGCAGGCAAGAAGAGCCTCTGCAGATGACGGCTAAAGAATAGAGCAGCCAAAATATAGCAGCAGAGCACACACAGAGCACAACAGAAACACTCCTTGAAACACCAGGCCCCGGACACTACATGACTTCTTCCTATAGTCATTAGTCTCAGGAGCAGGAAACATAACAGGCTCTTTTAACACACAGAAGAAGACAGAGACTTGGGCAAAATGCCAAAACAGAGGAATTCATCCCAAATGAAAGAACAAGATAAGGTCAGGCCAGAGATCTAATTGAAACAGATGTAAATAATATGCCTGATGGAGAATTTAAAGCAACAATCATAAGGATACTTGCCGTGCTTGAGAAGAAAGTGGAAGACTTCAGGGAGGGCCTTACTGCAGAGATAAAATCTTTTTAAAAAATAAAATAAAAAACAAAAATGAAAAACACAGTAACTGAGATTCAATGCCAACTGGAGTAATGAACAAAAGGATAGAAGAAGCAGAGAAATGAGTAAGTGATATAGAAGATAAAATAATGGAAAATAATGAAACTCAACAAAAGAGAGAAAGAATTAGGGAACACAAGAATAGACTTAGGGAACTTAGTGACTCCATCAAACGTAATAACATATGTATCATAGGAGTCCAGAAGATAGAGAGGAAAGGGAGGAGAAAATTTAATTGAGGAAATAATAGCTGAAAACTTCCCTAATCTGGGGAAGGAAATAGACAACCAAATCCAGGAGGCACAGAAAACTCCAATCAAAATCAACAAAAGCAAGCCAACACCAAGTCATATTGTAATTAAATTTGTAAAATATAGCCATAAAGGAAAAAACCTAAAAGTGGCAAGACAAAAGAAGTCCCCTAACTTAAAAGGAAGACCCATAAGGCTAGCTGCAGATACCTCAACAGAAATTTGACAATCCAGAAGAGAGTGGCATGTTATGTTCAACATACTGAATGAGAAAAATCTGTAGCCAAGAATGGTCTATCCAGCAAGGCTACCCCTCAGATAGAAGGAGAGATAAAGTTTCTCAGACAAAAAACAAAAAACAAAAAAACAAAAACTAGAGGAGTTCATGACCACTAACCCAGCCCTTCTAGAAATATTAAAGGGGACTCTTTGAGTCTAAAGGAAAGACCAAAAGTGACAAAGACAAAAAAGAATAGAGAAAGTCTCCAGAAACAATGACAAAACAATAAAATGTCACTAATCGCATTTCTATCAATAATTACTTTGAATGGAAGTAGACTAAATGCTCCAATCAAAAGACACACGGTGTCAGAATAGATAAAAAACAAGACCCATGTATATACACTGCCTAAAAGAGACTCATTTTAGACCTAATGACACCTGTAGATTGAAAGGAGATGAAGAAACATTTATCATGCAAATAGACATTAAAAGAAAGCCAGAGTAGCAACACTTAGTATCAGATAAACTAGATTTTAAACCAAAGACCGTAACAAAAGATGAAGGGCACAATTGCAGAATAAAGGGGATTACCCTACAACCCAGCAATTGCACTACTAGGTATTCACCCAAAGGATACAAAAATACTAATTGAAGGCATCCATGCATCCTGATGTTTAAAACAGCATTATCAACAATAGCCAAATATGGAAAGAGCCCAAATGTCCATCAACTGATGGATGGATAAAGAACATAAAGAAGATGTGGTATATGTGTGTCTGTGTGTATTATGTACAATATATGTGTATATACATATGTAATGCAATATTACCCAGCCATAAAAAAGAATGAAATCTTTCCATATGCCATAGCGTGATGGAGCTAGAGAGTTTTATGCTAAGCAAAATAAGTCAGAGAAAGACAATATCATATGTTTTCACTCATGTAGAATTTAAGAAACAAAACAGATGAACATAGAGGAGGAAAAAAAAGAGGTAAACCATAAAACAAATTCTTAACATGACCAAATAGATATCAGAGCAGAAGCTGAATAGATAATATTTGCCTTGTCAGCAAAGAATAATGAGATACAAATGTCCTTACTTCATTAGCAATACATACATACACTTTAAAATTTTTTAAAGTGCTTGAAGTAGTTAAATGCTAATATACCAAAACAGGATAAAATCAGATTTGAAAAAGAATCAGAAAAGGGAAGGGGCATCTGGGTGGCTCCGTCGTTTAAGCATCGACTTGGTTTCAGTTCAGGTCATGATCTCCTGGTCCTGGATTTGAGCCCTGTGTCAGGCTCTGTACTCAGTGCAGAGTTTGCTTCAAATTCTCATTCCTTCCCCCTCTGCTCCTCCACCTGCTTGCTCACATGTTCCCTTTCTTTCTAAAATAATTAAATAAAATCTTCAAAAAAAAAAAAAAGAAGGAAAGGGAAATATACAAAATGTGGAACAATTAAGTCAAAGATAATATAGGTATGATGTAACACCCAGTTTCTTTTGTACTACTCAAAAGTGATCGAAGTTACACATGTATTTGCATAAGCAAATCAGCTGATTGCTTTTAAACATCAGGATACAGAGTTTGGAGGAGAGAGCAGAAAGGATTATTTGATTTTCTAAGAAAGTATTTAAATAGCCTAAGGAGCTTACAAGTCATGAGGGAGTGAAGAGAAATTTTTGCAAGAGGCCTTCCTCAGGCTTTATAAAACTTTTGGATGTGTGAGGCATATGGATACTTAACATGTGATAGCTTGTATGAAATGTAGTTATTTATATTAGAGGCACAGAGTAGCAAAATACATGCTAATTGACCCCATATTCTAAAACTAACTCCTAGGCCACCTAAGTAGTAAACAGTAACATTATTAAAAAAAAACACTGACATGTATTAATTAGCCTATTGACCATCTCTAGCTCTTTATAATAAGGTTAAAGATACTTTAGGAAGATAGAATAGGTCATTAAAGAACTGGTGCTGTTTTGTATATAAATCAGCCTCTGGTGAGAGGTGTTACTAGTGAAGATAACCAGCAGGTCCTAGGATACGGGACAGAACATTCTGGGTAATTGGTGTTGTTTGGGTGCAGAGCTTCTGTGGTGAGCAGGACAATGGCTGCTTTTCAAACAGTATGGAAGCATTTCAACATTTTAACAGCTGGTCTTGCCTCACTAAAGCAAACTGGCTGTTAGCACTGTTTTGCCATATCTCTATTATACGATATGATATAAGATATCAATACATGATATACATAAGTGTATCTAAATACATATTTAGTTTTGCCTATGTTAAATTTTATATAAATAAATTAATGCATTACACGTATGTGTAATGTATTATACTTTATTTCATTTTTATCATCATGTATTTAACTATATGAACATGGTACTAGTATTTAGTCATTTTCTTCTTGATGAACATTTGTGTTGTTTCAGTTTATTTCACTGTATCAATAATGCTGACTCCCTATCCTCTCACCTGAGGCAGATTTGTAGTGAAGCAAATGGAATTTATGCCTCAGTATCCTTTACTTGGAAGGCCCCTTCCTGGGTTCCAATTTATATTTACATTTAGAGAGACACTCCCTCCTACCTTATCCCAAACTGCTAGCTTCAGTCCTCATAATATCCACATGCATTCATGCCCGGCATGCGTGGGCCCTCCAGGACCCTACACCGGTGCTACCCAGCTGCATCCATTCTGGTTGTTCAGTGCTTGATTTTAAATAATGTGAGGGTCATCCATCCATCATACAAAAAGCAAAGGAATAATAGCACTAAATTCAACATAATATTTACCCTGAAAAGAAGAGGGATTGAATTCAGGAGGGATTGTAGGTTCTTCAAAACTTAAGATATTATTCTGTCTTTATATAAATGGTTTGCATTTTGTTTTATTTATTTTATTAACCTTTGAATTAGGTATATACATATATATCACATAATCTTTTATATATTTCAAGATTTATATAAAAATATAAAAAGTAAGTTTGGCNTATTTTATTAACCTTTGAATTAGGTATATACATATATATCACATAATCTTTTATATATTTCAGGATTAAAAATATATAGAAATATAAAAAGTAAGTTTGGAAACCTCTTACAATATTGAACAGTCCAGATAAGACCTGTCTCAACATATATTTGGGCATGAATATATGAGCTTGAACTGTTTATAATAAATGAAGTTATCAAAGTGCCAAGTTATCTGTGCATGGGAAAAAATCTTTTGTTTTCAATAAGATAATTCTCTTTCCTCTGAATATAGTTACCTATCCTGCTTATAGTTAAGGCATTCTTAAACTGTTGCAACTTAGTTTTGTTCTGTGCAGAGGTAGATTTCCATTACAAGACCATGGATCACATAAGCTACTTCTGAAAAATACAAATTCTAACTAGTTCCAAGGTGAGATGTATAAGAATATCTGTATTGGTCGTGCTGGAACTAATATATGGTGAAATTTCTGTCTTGATTCTGATGGACATTTAGGTTTTAGAGCCAGTCTGTGTTGTTTTTGTGGAAGACTACATTTTTTTCTTCCTTATTGTGATACTAGAAGATTTCCAATATTTACATAATAGTATGTCCTGGTCCTAACAGTCATAATTTAATCCAAAGGACTGATAGTGAAGATGTTTATTATCTTCTTTTAAAGGATTAAATTATTATATTGACCATACATAATGCAACTATATTTTTAGGTTTTTGTACTGTTTAGAGAATATTAAGATTACAATAAAACATCTAGCAGTAGTCCTATTATTCTAACTTTTAAAATTTTTACACCATATTGTGCTGCATATTATTTACACAGCATTGAAATTGAAAATGCACTTGTTTTATTTCAACAAAATTTTCTAAATGAAAATAATGCATAATAAAAATATTATGTAAGGTAATTGCCTCCAAAATTACTCATTATTGCCTTTATCACATTACATGCATCAGAAACCATAATCATTATCTCGATTTTCATTACAGAAATATATTCAGTTTATACCTTAGCATTATTCTGATTACACAAAGTCCCATTAAAATTAGTAATGAGCAAAACTGAAAAGGTACGGATATTTAAGCTGTATGCATATGGTAGCTTTTCTTAATGGAAATGTATTCAAAATGTGCAGTTCTTTAGCCTGAGAGGTTTGCAAATGTGTTCTGATTTGGGGGCTAATATGTTTATGTTTTCATTTGGCTTGAGAGACTTGGCTGACGTTCTACATAAGGTTCTATTATTAGTATATAAGAAACTACAGTATATGCTAAAGGAAAGTAGGAGAGATATATATATGCTGATTTCTCTCATTGTCTCCAAAATTCCAAAGCTATGTAGACAGTACAGATGGATAGGTTTAACAATCATTTGTACTGCTCTGCCATCTTCTGAGAACTCCAGAAATTTCTGAGACAATGGGTGTCCACTCAGAAATGTTAGAGCTGTAGGGGATCCATAGAGCTCTATGAAATTAACTTCTCATCCTGAGCTGTCTTTAGTGATGGAATCATACTAGAATGTATCAATTCTATGTCAGTTCAGAGGAATGCAGTCAGTTCTGGAAGGATGAGTGAAGTGCACATCACATTCTGATTTCAACTCCCAGCTTTCAATACACACTACACAGAGAGGCTCACACATCAAAGGGAGACCATAATGATCTCTTCTTATATATACTATGCTTTTGGAACCAACCCAAATCCAAACAAAACAAAACAAAACAAAACCACCCCTCAAATTTCATCTCTTCTTTCTCCAATAAAAGTTTATATTTCATTTCCCAACTAACATAAATATATAGTGAATGCAAAAGATGATTTTTTAAAGGAACAGTTTAGCCATCAATGGCTAAATGGCACTTTGTGTCTATATCTAATATAGTAAATGCTTTTAGCTCCTGCAAAGTAGGGATTTTCAGAAATAAGAACAAAATCACTATTAAATACCTTTCACATTCAGAGAAATTGGGCTAATGATGGAAGGAAACAAACAAAACATTATACAATATTTAGAATGAGTGATGGGAAGGAGACAAACCATAAGAGACTCTTAATCTCACAAAACAAACTGAGGGTTACTGGGAGGTGGGAGGGTAGGGATAGGGTGAATGGGTTATGGACATTAGGGAGGGTTTGTACTATATTGAGTGCTGTGAAAGGTGTAAGCCTGATGATTCACAGACCTGTACCCCTGGGGCAAATAATAAAAAAAAAATTAGAATAAGTGATGGATGGATGGATGAATGTATGATTTAATCCGGTTGTTTAAAATTACACATAAGTATTATGAATTCTTTGTTAAATGGCCCAATTCTGTGTATCTCCATACAAGATACATAATATATAAAGACATGTTTTCCATAATAAAAATTTTATTTATAAGCTTGTGTGTGTGTTTATACATATATATAGTTTCAGGTTTTCATTCATTTTAATGGCATTCCATTATATACCATGTCAAATTTGAATAGAAATTAAAATAAGATGGTTTTAACTTTATGTAAATTATGTTTAAAGAGAAATAAGGATAATTTATATCAATATAAAAAAGCAGAATTATATGTTGGAATTTAAAAATATCTTGAATATGCACATTTGTAGTTTTTTATTATTTACATTTTTTAAGGTATTGAGGGTGAATGGTTTAAGCAATAACCATGTTGTATATTTTACCAGAGTACCACAGTACTGGACTAGACCTAGCACATTTTCTCTGAAATACAATAAATACTGAACAATACTTTGCAAAATGAATAAATGGACAAGTGCATGGTAACTCTACCTTTAGACACTATTTTAAGCTAGTCCTCCAAGGTCAGTTAGATTGACTGTTTACAATTAACTGCAAATGGGCTAGGTGATTCATGCCTGTTAAACTGTATGGATAACTACTAATTGAATCAGATATCAAACATGCAGTGAATATTATGATAGATGAGCTAGCCAGTTTGACATACAAACATTTAAACCAACAATCACATCATAACTATGTAATTATCTGTGTTCATAGCTATGTAGTTACATGGTTTACAAAATATTCACATCTGTTATACCACTTTTTAAAATAAGGAGCCCAAAATCAAGCAATTATGACTTGGACTATATCAGATACATAAGAAGTAGCAGAATCAGAATTAGGAATTTAGATTTGTGTCTTTAAATATAATGCCCTTTTTACTGCATAATGTGATTAAATATAGTTGTAGACATAGATAATAAAACCACACACACATAAATATACAAACAGATATATATATCAGTATAATTACAAACACTATGATGATATTAAATTTGCCATATTTAAAATCATAATAATAAAAATTGTAAGTAAATGCCAACACTACTATTTTCTACATTTTGCTTTTTACCTATGAAGTAATCTGGGTGGTCTACTGTGAGAAGTTTCTTAGGTTTCGGGTTGTCAGACTATAGTGCTAACAGCTAAGAGGAAATGACAAGTACAGGGAAAGTTAGGAAAAAATCATAATACTTTGCTTAAAATGAGGGAAGATATAAGAAACTATGACAGCTGATCTCACACATTTTAAGAACATTCATGTGGGGAAAAAAATGGAATTTATTCTTTTATTGGGCCGTGGCATCGAAATAAGTATACAGTTAGACTTCATAGAATACCATCATTTTTGCCTGAGAAAGATTCATCTAGGGTTTCGGACATGAAAATACTCCGGCCATGTAAACAGATGCTGATGCCCTAAGGAAAGTTGAATCTTCATTTCTGCACTCACACTTGATGCACACACCAGTGCTGTACTTTGTTCTCTATAGAGATTTGGACCAAATGGGAAGATTTGATTTTTTAGATTAATTAACTCCCTAGGACAGACTGTTCCCTTAAAATCTGAGAATTCTTGCTGCAGACAGTAAGGTTGGAATGCAAAAGACTTGTCAGGAGTTAGAGCTGTGAAAGTTAAAGGGAGGAGACATGATTCAGTTGGGGGAGTTATTAGACTAGGAGGCTGATCGGACAGTTTCTACGAGCTCAATGAGAAGCTCTGGAGCAAAGATTGCCCATTTTAGAAGTGTCTTCTGTTGGATGAGAATGACTAGGGCCCTGAATGACTTTCTCACTCCTTCTCCAGAAGTGGCACCATCACCTTCTTTAGCTCTCCCCCTGGATCCATCCTGACAAAAGCGTGATGTTGGCTTGAGAGCTGAAGCAAACCGTGAAGGAACTAGCAGCTGACATCCATCAGCTAGCCATTTTCCTTTGAGCTGGATGGACTTGAAGAGGTCCTGAGAGCATATTTGAATCCCTGCCACACCCTGCCCTTACCTGCTCCTATTACAATTTTCTACTTTGCAGAAACTAGCAGTTACACAGGATAAAAAACTTGGAGTCATTACTCTCTCTTCTCTTTAAAATCCCTTCTGTGATCTCTCAGTCCTGTTGATTCTCCTTTCAGACACTATTCGTGTCACTGCCCCCACACCTGCTGCCCCACTTCAACCCTTCATAATCTTTTCCTGGATTACTGTGATAGTTTCCTCACCACTCTTATTGATTTTAAGCTTGCGTCTGTAGTCTATACTCTACACAGTATTTTATATCTCCTTTGTGATCTCAGATCTTGCTGTCTGCATCCTTGGGTCCTATCATATCTTTCATTTACTCAGACTCTTTAACGATTTCCCTTCTTACTCTTAGGTAGAAGAAAACTACATTATCTATTCCTCTTACTGTTATTATTATTAATCTTTATTCTGACCTCTAATACTCTACTTATTCTATTCCAACCTTAGTATTCCTTAATATGCTGGGCAGCCTTCAGCTTCAGGCCTTGAACATGCTAGTAGTCCCTCTCCTTTCATACATATTCAGGTCTTTGATAAAGTGTCATCTTTTCTGAAAGACTTTCCCTGACAACTCTATTAAAAGGGCGGTTCAAGCCATAATTCCAGGTTGAAGCGTGGCACCACCATTTCTCCAGCCTTTATTTTTTTCCATAACGTTTCAAGTGTCAACTACTATATCTCTAGGACCTGGACAGATTCTGGCATTTGGTATATTATTAAATGAATATTTGTTGAATGAGTGAACTATCAAAAACTAACATTTTTCTACTTTCACTCTGTGATGGTGATAGGAACTGTGTATTTACACATTTTATGTGGTTATCGGTGAGACTCCACTGAGCCTGATCCAAAAATAGCCAGAAGATTATTAAGAACAAGACAACAACATAAAAAGAGATACATGACGGGGCGCCTGGGTGGCTCAGTCAGTTAAACTTCTGCCTCTTAATTTCACCTCAGGTCATGATCTCAGGTTTGTGAGATGGAGCCCCACATATGGCTCTGCACTAGGTGTGGAGCCTGATTGGGATTCTCCCTCTCCCTCTGCTCTTCAGCCTCCCTCCCTTGCTCACACAGGTACTCACTCTCTCTCTAAAACATAAGTAAGCAAGTAAATAAAAAAAGAGATCCATGACATAAGAAATGTTACACCAGGGCGCCTGGGTGGCTCAGTGGGTTAAAGCCTCTACCTTTGGCTCAGGTCATGATCTCAGGGTCCTGGGATCGAGGCCCACATCGGGCTCTCTGCTCAGCAGGGAGCCTGCTTCCTCCTCTCTCTCTCTGCCTACTTGTAATCTCTCTCTGTCAAATAAATAAATAAAATCTTAAAAAAAAAAAAAGAAATGTTACTCCAAGTAATGTTAAAAGCCTACTCTCTGGCACATGCAAAGTATTAATAATTGAATTAATTAATGATTTACTTGCCCTTAAATAGGTATTAATATTATCTGGTCTACTGATAGAAATAGGTTTAGGAGAAGTAAAGTACTTAACCAAGTCTCTGTTTACATGGAGAAATAAAGATTATCTTTCCCATCCCTTTATCATTTCTACTTCAGTGTGAGAATTAAGTACAATAACTGTTTGTCAGGATTCATGTGGTAACTTCGTAAATTTCACTAAAAAAATTCTGCATTTCCTAGTCTTCTATGGACCTCCCTCAAATGCACATTACTTTTTTTTATCCCAGCCTTGATTTAAATATATAACTCAGTCGTTAGCGTAGATTTTTAACTCTGTAACCTCACATTTTTCACAAAGTAGCATTTACTCATTCATTGACAATTCTGCCCATCCATCCATCAATTAATACAGACATGCATTCATTCACTTACTAGATTTTTTTTTAATTGTGCAATCCCCTGATGGTTTATTTGCAGGTCACAAAGACAAAGTTTATACCTTCATGGAAATTAAATATACATAAGCATTTTATATAAGCTAAGTGACACCAGTATTAACAATAAAATTTTCAGCCAATGGTTGCAGACATCAGGACGATCTAATTTAGTTTAGAGATTAAAACATACACATAAACCCTTACATATACCAAAATGAAATAACAACATCTTAAGAATTAGAGCTTGACAGAGCAAGTGAAGAATAGTTTAGGACTCTTCCAACCCCCAAAGGAATTGCCAAAGTCAAGAAAAATGAGGGCATATTTGAAGAAATGTATTATGCTTAGCTGAGCTTCCTAAACTTAGTATATCTTATCTTGGGAGAAATTGGAAGCCATGGAAGTATTTTAACTGGAAGACTGAAGTTGGCCAGAATTGTAAAATTGAGAAATTACTCTTATAATAATAGGGGAAAAGGACTGAAAGGGAGCATCTGTTGATATCTGGTTTCCCATGCCCTGATAGTTAAATGAAACTATTCTAAGTTTACCAATGACTACATGTTGCTAAATATCGTTTATGTGTCTTATACCTTTATCTTGTTTGACTTCCCATTATCACTTAGTACTTACATAGTAATGGAAAGTAAGCAGCAGGACAGAAAAGTTAAAAATTCATATGAGATACAGAATGAAAAATAGAAAAGATCCTAAATGAGGTATACTGGGATAGATTCAGAACACAGCAAGACCGATGCAAGTAGGAATGAGAGTATCATGGGGGAAAACAGCTTGGAAAATGTAGACTTAATTTGGATTTGGTCATTTTGGAGAATGGCATTGGAAGTTGATTACTGAACCATATGTAGGTAAACATAATGGGATTACTGGGGCATAAATTATACTGACATAAATCTTGGTTTTCATCCCATTGTCTCCTACAGATCTCAGCTAACAGGTGCAAAAATCAAGTCCTGACCATTGGAGTCCATACCCCATTCTTGATTTGACAGACAGGCGCAAAGAAGGGAAGAAAAGGTAAGAGTCTGGTATGCTGGCAGCGGGGTGACTGAATTTGGACCCTGACTTCTAGTGAAGTGAAGAGAGCTTGATTAGAGTTATGATTATTAAGTGTTGTTCTAAGTTGCCATGTACAATGAAGTAAAGTTGATATTTCATCAATTATGTAAGTTTCAATTTTTTCTCTGAAAGCAAGGTTACTTAAGTAAATTGCTGGACTTATCCAGAGTAAGCATGTGCTTAACCTATGTCATTCTAGAATTTTTCAGGCCTCATAAGCTGCATTTAACTTGTTTTTGTTGAGCTAGGAGAATATTAAAAAAAAAAAAAGAACTTCTCCAATATCTTTAGTTCTAGAACTTCACCACGACTATTGCTTTGTACCAGTCTTTTAATCTGTAAATGAAGATTGCCTAACCTCTGATGGCATTTGAATTTATAAATCAAAAGAAAACAAGCATATAAGTACAACATGAAATATAAAGGCAAACTATCAAGATAAGATATTTTCAATAATTAAATACCATTTTTCATATAGCTTATATTCTTGTGAGATTTTTCAGACAAAAATAAAGTACCTTTAAGCACAGCATTTTTAACGAATTTTGCTATAAACTAAGAAATGATGCAAATGTAGCTAAGCTGTTCCTTAGGCAAATGTAACCAATTCTTAGAGCATGCTCTCAAGGATTTTAAGATCTTTTAATGACAAAGAAGTGAGAAATTCAAATATCATAACTGCTTCGTTGTAAGTATGCCTTCATGTTATAAATTTGTCTTCTTCACCCACTCCAAACTTCACACCTCATTTCACACAACCCTATATACTTGGAATAGCATTCTGATTAATGTTCACTCTTTTCCCTCTGTCTGAAATCATTTTTTTTTTCACTCTTTCTTAAGCCCATCTGTTTAGAGGCAAACCCACCTGCTTCAATTGCTCCTTTGTCTTTTTTAATTTTTCTTAGCAACCTCTATAGTTGCTGATAAAAACTCTCTCCATGAGAATTGTGAACTCATTTGAGTGAGAATTTGAATGTGCTTGACCTGTTTTCCTTACTACACATTCCCATATGAAAGCCAGGTACTCATAAATAATATTAGGAGCAATAATATAATTGAAAATATTAAACACAAGATTTATCCTCTCAAATCAGTAGAGATGCATAAAACTCTGAGATGTACATTTCTATTTTATAGCTTAGTGCAGAAAAATATTTAAGACATAGCACTGAACATGTATTAAATACCACTTTTATATAGCTCACCTAAAGGATAGGATAAAATTTCCACTTTCCTTTAACAACAACTTCAAAAGTATTTTAGAGTATAATTTTAAAAAGTCAATATTTACAGTGTACCTTGCTGACATATATTTTATGCTATAAATGCCAAAGTATTGAATTACAATATTTCCATTTTCTGTTTAATATATTCTTTTTTTCTGTTAAAATTATGAAAAACCGATCATTTTGAAGACTGTCCTTTTTTTCCTCAACATCATATATAGGTTTGTTGTTTCTAAGATTTTTTTATTTGAGAGAGAGAAAGAGAAAGAGAGAAGAGAGCAGGGGGAGAGGCAGAGGGTAAGGAGAGGGAGAGAATCTCAAGCAAACTCTGTGCTAAGATCATGACCCGAGCCAAAACCAAGAGTCAGATGCTTAACCAATTGACCTATCCTGGCACCCCTCTCAACATCATTTATGTTGTTGTTGTTGTTGTTTTCATAAAAAGCCAAAAAAAAAAAAAAAAGGAAGCTTGACAAGTACAGATTCAGCTTTCCAAAGACAAAGTCGGAATGTTTTTATTAAGCACAGCTGGATTCATATGTGATATAAATTCATCATTACATAATAACTGAGCAAAGGCAAAACGATTTATAAACCACTTTTTGGTTAAATAAATAAATAAATGTTTTTCCTCAACATTTTTACAAAATTTTTAAAAGTAATTCTACCTTCCTGAACACATACACACACTACACACACATTCTATTGAATACCAAAAAGAAAGGTGTCATAGTTTTTATTTTTAAGATATTAATAAAATTACCAGGGCCATTTATTGTTGAGACCTACCACTTAGAAGACTGATGGTTCTTAATAATGACTGTGATTGATTAAAGGGTTGCAGTTCCATTTAAAAGTGATTATTATACTGTCTTGTCAGTTTGTGTTTATTATATAGAAGTCTCATGGATACTCTGAAATTTCTATCTTACAACTATCTGGAAAAATATGTTTTTTGTTTTCATTTTGTTACTCCCATGTAGTTGTGTTCTCAGGATGACCAGATATAAAACATTTATTTATTCATAGTAAACATCATATATAAATAACTTCACGTCTTTTTCACAGCGGTCTGTAAAAAGGAGACTTTGATGACAGGTCCATTTCCATATAGATATTATTTTTTCCCTCCTCTGTGTTCAAATAGACTTTTGTGCTTCTCTGATAGCACTTATTCTATTTGTGTATTAGGGCTATATATGCATTTACCAACATTTTAAAGTGTATTTAAAGAACTTACAGGTAAGGGATAATTTTAATTTTCATCTTTGCATATGCTGTAATACCAAACAGAAAATTTTTTACATCAATCAGTATTTATTGAAGTAACTACTTAAGAATACATCAAGCATTCAGGTTTTTTAAAGACGTAACGTGCGGATTTAAGAATTTAATTTTATTATATTTTATATTAAAATTTTTTTCATATACCATTGTAACAGTCTATATAGTACATTATCTTTCAAATGTAAAGAGGTATAATTGCTATAGAAAATATAATGATCACTATGGTAAACATATATTAAAATGTATAACATATTAAAATAATGTGTTAATTATCATAGTTTTATGTTAAGAATTACTTAGTGAACTATCCAACCCTTAGCTATTTGGGAATTATTCCATTAAAAGAACCATTTCACGTTTCACAGGTCAAAGCTGCCATTTAGAGAAACATGAATTTAGCTTACAGCAAAATTCTGAAGCTCTCCTGGTGCGAAGTACTTAGATATAAACTGTGAAATGAAAAGAAAACTACACTCATTTTCCTTAGCCCATAACATGAGAGTTCAAAAGGAAAGAAGCACTTCTCACCAAGAAGAAAGTGTGAAATGCATGGGAAGTTGTTGGAGGCTGTGCCAGGGGATTTGTAGGCACAAGTGCACAGACCTTCACAACTATTAGTGGCTAATTCAAAAAGGTACTTAAATCAACAGTGACCAAGTGGCATTAACATTACCTCAACAAAGTGAACTGCAAAGATAACCATCCTCAATTTTTCTGTGGGGAGTGATTTGTGCTTAACATTAAGTACATAAAAGTCCTCATTATAGTTGTCCTTGCTCCAGAAATAAGTTAAAAGAAGGCTTGCTTATTTTTTTCCTGCTACTACTATTGCGACATTCACCAGGTCATTTATTCAAAAGACAGCTGGCCTGATACTAGAGTTCTCAATTATGAAAACTAGATACTAAGGCAAAATAAGGATTAGAACTTGCTCAAACTCCCAGGTCAAGCATAGAAAACTAATAACCATAGATTATATTGATCATATTTGATTCAGTTGTGGAAGCTGAAAAAATTGATCAACTTCTATTTCATAAACTCGAAACAGTACTCCTAAGACTAGAAGTAATCCTTTGTATCCACAGATTATCAATGAAAATATTTGAAATTTCCACCTTTTTATTTAAAAATGGTCACATATATGCAAAGTCCATATGGTTCACCCTATATTTGTGTAGCTTTACAGCATTTCAGCTGCAGTTATCCAGGTAGAAATGTGTGAAGAAAAATACCCCATTTTTGAGTCTACTGATACATGAAAATCTTATTTGCAAAATAAACCACAGATGAAATACTGTAAATATGTAGTGGATCTCTTCAATGAAGTAAGTGGGTTATATTTTAAAGTTGAATGAAATAATCATAACTCATCAGTAAAATGTGTATGTGACCCTTGATAAATAAAATTCACCACTCTCTAATTCAGTGTGGTGATTTCTAAAGTATTTTCGCTCGTTTCTCAGTATGAAAATCCACATCATTGAATTACTCATAGGAGATCATATGTCACTTTTTCAGAACCTTATCCAAAATGTCAATTTAATCCTCAGCATCAGTATATTCTTCAAAACCTGGCAAGTTTAACTTTTTTTTTCTACTTTCTTTAAATTGTCATTAATGTAATTTAATATACTCTACTAGTAAATCCAAAAAAGAAATTAAGAATAGATGTAAAAAAGAAAAGTTGTTGGTTCTCTGTGTATTTAGGAGTCTAGTTTAGTATTTGACTAATTTATTCAATAATAACTTTTGAATGCCACTTAAAATAAAAATTATTTGCCTTTTACCTATAGAAAAATCCTTTACACAGATTAATTCACAAAGGGAAATTGGGGGTATTCTTTCATTAGACAAAATTGTTGGGATTTTAAATATGACATTTTATATGATTTGATATTTATCAAATCTGAGAAAGAAAAATATGTTCTACAGATAGTATTTAAATTTGCATTTTCAAGTTAATATTTTCAGTGGGATGTTAGACTTACCACAAGAGTAGATTAGTGCTGAGAGGGTTTACATGTCTCTACCATGAAGTGCATCCTTAGTCTAGAACTGAATGACCAAAGTTGTTCACATCACCTCTAGATACACACTGAGGAACTACTCTCTGTTACAGGTTATTAAATAGCTTTCTCTGGTAAGCAGTCCCTAGAGATGTTTACAGATAAATTGCCTGTTTTCAGCTGAAAAGCAGAATAATTCCAGTGGAGAAATGTTATCATTTATGTTCAGGAAAAAGGATGGGCAGATCCTTAAGCTTCAGAACTTAATAACAGCTAAATATTTGGTAAATCAAGCAAAAGAGGAGCTGAAAATTAGTTGGAAATCTATATGTAATATGCAGTAGGCTTACATGATATTATTAATGGTATAAATGTATGCGATGGAAAGCTCACTAAAAATTCACCATGAGAGTGGAACAATGAATGCTCTTAACTTTCCAGTCTTTGTTGGCAGTTTTGAACAAAAGGAAGTGTTGGTTTGGGTTTATGCACATTGTCATCATTTAACAATAATGTCCTCTTCATCATTATTAACACACTCATTCTCATCCTTATTTTCATTGTCAGCAAAACTTGTTACTAAGCATTGTTTTAATAACCATATGTATATTAACTCTGATTTCACAAATGAGAAATTTGATTCAAGAGAAAAGTTTTAAATAACTTGCCCGAGGTCATGCAGTTATTGAATGGCAGTTGGGATTTGAACCTGTGTCATCTGGTCCCATAGTTGACTTCTCATGTTGTAAAAATTGTATCATGGGCGCCTGGGTGGCTCAGTGGGTTAAAGCCTCTGCTTTCGGCTCAGGTCATGATCTCAGGGTCCTGGGATCGAGGCCCGCATCGGGCTCTCTGCTTGGCGGGGAGCCTGCTTCCTCCTCTCTCTCTGCCTGCCTCTCTGCCTCCTTGTGATCTCTCTCCCTCTGTGAAATAAATAAAATCTTTAAAAAAAAAAATTGTATCATAACTTTAAACATAACTTGAGAAAGAACAAATTTTCTAGGTTTCTCATATATGGGGGAATGATTAGAAAGTGACTCAGGATGCTAAATTTTCATGTAATTGGGTTATATTGCAGACGCTATTTTAGAAGCAAAGGTTCAAAGACAAAGGTGCCTTTAAACATGGAGACACAGCTAATTAGATTTTTTTTACAGTTAATTGGATTTTGATTGTTTGTTTGAGTGAGGTGGTACTACTGTGAAAACAGCGTTGTTACTATTAACTCTTCCCCAGGGAACTACTCCCTGTATTTATGCCTTGTGGGGTCCCCTCATACATTGACTCCAGGCCTGAGCTTGTGACTTTTTTTAGACAGTTTAACAATAGTAAGCATCACACAAATAGAAATTTTATAAACACTTGCAAATTGTGCTGTTCTCTTGTATTATAGTTACAATGTAAAGAAGCGCAAGCTATCTATAGGCAGGCAGCACCTGTAGAAAGAAAGACGTGTACAAGAATTATCTGAGTTTTCTAGCCTAGCCAAACCGACATCTGAATGCAACCTAGTAAGCTCCGTCACCTTCGTATAAGCAGAATGGCTAAGATGAGCTCAGTCAACCCACAAAATTATGAGAAATAATAAATCGTTGCTATTATAAACCATTAATTATTGGAGTAGTTTGTTACACAGCAATAGTCAATCAAAACACGGAGAGTCTTATTAAATAGCTTTGTCAAGAATCTTATTTCAGTGAGGAAAGAATTTATATGAACAAACTGGAATCTCATTCACATATTTGGTAGGGTCTATGAATATCTTATACACATATTTAGTAAGGTCTATAGAATAAATGAATATCCCATACACATATTTAGTAGGGTCTAGGACAAAATGTATAATCAAGGAATTTTATAATTCTAAGCTATTTTATTGGTGAAGATATCATTTATTATATTTTTACTGCCACACTTTTGATGCTCCAGTCAAGGAAATGATAGTTTCTTTCCAAATACCTTTCATATGTATATTGTGTATGTGTATGTATACGTATGTGTATATAAATATACGTATACATACACATATATATACATGCATGTGTATATATTATTGCCTAGAATATATGTAAAATGTGGTTTTAATCAGTTTAAGTAATAATGAATTAATATTAAGAATTGTTTTTCATTTTTACTCCAATCCTATGTCTGTGTTTTAGTTGATTAGTTCAACGCATTTATATTGATTATGATGAAACTAAAATTTAATCGTTTTTTATTTTCAAATTACTTCTTTTCCTTTTTGCTATATGTTTTTTTAATGAAATTTCTTCTGTTCCTTACATTTTTCTCTGTCATAATTATTTTCAACTGAAGACATAAGTCCATGTATCTTACCCCTGTTGATTTCTTTATAAAGATGACTGAGATTTTTTTTAAGATTATTTATTTGAGAGAGAGAGAAAGCATGCAGAGGGGAAGGGAAGGGCAGAGGGAGAGAGAAACCTAAGCAGACTCCATGCTGAGCGCTCAGTGCAAAGCCCAATGTGGAACTCGATCCCACGACCCTGAGATCAGACCTGAGTCAAAGCCAAGAGTTGGACACTTAACCAACTGTGCCACTCAGGTGCCCCAAAGACAACTAACATTTTTTTTAACCCTCTTAACCTCCTCATATTCCCTTCTCTTCATATTGATATTATTTAGTATTTTAATTATGTATTACTCTTAATATACTTTTTAAAATTTGATCTTAGCCTTTACTCTTTAGATATCAATAACATTTTCAAAGAATGTTGGCTACCCTTACATCCCCTATTTCGTAAGTTCATCTCCTGTATTTGTGTTCTTCTTATTTAAGATATACTCTAAAAATATCATGAATACAAAGTATTTTTGGTGATTTTTAGCTGCATACAAAACTCTAGGTTAAATATTCATTTCACTCATTATTTTAAAAAATTGTGTCTACTTCTTGATTCCAGTGTTGCTCGAGAGCACTGACACAGTTTTTTTCTTTGTAGGTAACATAGCTTTCCTATTTAATAACCTTCATAATTATTTCTCTTCCTTTCATACTTTTGAATTTCATTGTAATGTGACTAGATATTTATTTCTTATTTGGCACTGTCAATTAGTGTTCTTTCATTTTTCTCTAATTCTGGAAAATTTATTGCTGTCTTTTCATCACATGCTTGTTACTCTCCTTTTTAGCTTTTCCATCGTTCTGATAATACTATTCTCTTGTATTATTCTATTATCCACATCTAAGACTTGGTTTTCACATTTTCTATAATTTTTGCTAACATTTCTAACCAGAATTCATATGTTCAATAAACATTATAGGTATATCTTCTTAAATACATGTTTCTAGGGGCGCCTCGGTGGCCTCAGGTGGTCAGGTTGCTGGCTTTGGCTCAGATCACAATCCCAGGATGCTGCGATTGAGCCTAGTTTCAGAGCCCCCTCCTCCTTGCTCTCAGTGAGCTAAGCCTCCTCCTTGCCCACAGTGATGGGTCTGCTTCTCCCTCAATACTGCATGTGCTTTCTCTTGCATTCTCTGTCTCATAAAAAAAATAATAAAATCTTAAAAAAAAAACCATGTTTCTAAAAACTATCTTATTGTTCTGACTTTTTGAAATTGTATTTTTTTTTCACAGAAAGAAACTTGTGTGGATATTTTTATTAAAGTTATTTTGTTAAAAGGAATAACTAGCATTCATTGTTTTAATAATATGTTTCCTGAGATAATAAGATAATGTAAGGCATCCAACAAAGTTCCAGATAGTTTATGGACCCTCAGTGAATGCTATGGCAATTTCTTTTTTTCTACTGCAATGAAACATTCACATATAGAGAGTTGGTAAACACTTGTTCAAAATATTAGGGTAGATTTTCTATACCAGGACAAGAGCAATATGGAATAAAAATAAACCGTACTTTTAACTAGCTCATAATTTAGGGTAAAATTGGGAATAATATGTAATAATCCAAGATAGATTATTTTTAAACTTTAGACTTCTGAACATGTACATATAAATGTATAGATTTATTCATTGACTACTCTGTGCCAGGCTTTCTGGAAGTTGTTAGTAAATAACTATTATCCCTAGTATCAAGGAACATGCTGCACGAAGAGCAAGTAATATGGGCAAATATTCATTTATATCATGGATCGTATAAAACACATGAATAAAGTGATACGCAGTTATTCTGCTTAGAGTATCCAGAAATGCTTTCCTGAAGGGAAAATCTGAGCTAGGTCTTGTGAATCAATGTGGATAGTCTAGTAAAGAAGTAAGGGCAGGACAAAACAACTGTCTGACAAATGTGTTTTATAAAATTGGGATGTTTCAAAATATTGATCTGCATATATAAAGCTGTCATGATAGTAGGCAGAGAAGGAGTAATTTCTCTTCTTTATTCAGCAAATAGTCACCCCTCATGGAGAATGAATAATAAGTGATTCTAGTGTGTAAAGAAACAGATGTTGTCATGGGGATAAACATTGCTTCTCAACAGTAGTTCATTTCTAGTACCTGAATTAGAATGAATTGAAATAGTCTAGTTCAAATCTTGGGGCATTTCTCATCCCCCTCTGTTTGTGTTAATGCTTCCAAAAAAATTGTTATTTTGGCCATCAGGAACAATTGTACCACTAATACATTGTTGCTAAAAACAGCTTGGAAATTTCTACAGGGAAAATCTCTAGCAACATATTCAGTGGAAATAATAAATAATATATTAAATAGGCATTCGGTGGCTAAAGATATGGCATTAGTAGTCAAAAAGAAAATACAATATTCACATTCTGATTGAGAAAATTAAAATTATTGTGTATTCAAGGAACATATTTAAGAAACTTATTTTCTTTTAGACTCGTCTTAATGGATACAAACTATAACTAAAGTAACTTTACTTGAGAAATGGTGCATAAACTAAACAATAAGACTTTTTTTCCATGGTATTTAAGGCTGTTTTTTGAAGTCTCATATTATGTTCTACATATAATGCAATGGCATGTGGAGTGATCTGACATCAAAAAGCCCCCAGCCTCTAGTAGGTGAACCTTCTCGTCACTTTCATGTCTAAGAAAAATTGAGCTCATGTTGGGTTCTCAGAGACAAAAAAGAAATGGCAATGCTTTGTTCACTTTAGTTTGTTCTAATTCCAAGAGACTAAAAGCTTAGTTCTGAAAAACTACATTTCAATCCTGCTAGCACTCTAGGGCTTTAGTGCCCATTCCTGAATAGTAATATTAACATCACTAAATTTATTTTCTTAGTTCACACCACATATTTACCTTTTGTGATTCTCTGAACTACTTTGAATCAATGATATTTTTAGTAGTAGTTCTCCTTCTGTAAACCTTAGACAGTGTTCCTGTTATGGTCATTCCATATAAATTATATCCATTCAAATGGATAAAGTTACATAATGGTTCAATATAAAAATACCCATACATTTGAGAAATATATGTCCTGGTGTTAAATTGAGAAGAAAAAAAAAATGGAAAAATTTTTTATTTGATAAGATATTGATATAAATATACTACACACCAAGTTCTCTCTTTTTATCTCTTTTTTCTGTTATACATGCACACCTGTATGCATACCATTAGTTAAGAAAATAAAAATGATTACTTCTCTTTCATATTCCCTTATGGAATAACACAGTAAAGTCAAGAAGGGCAGATTAATTGGAGGAGAAGAGAGATAAGAATATAAGAATGATCTGGGGTTGGGGGGTGGGAGGGTGGGGTTGCGGTGGATGGGTTATGGACATTGGGGAGGGTTTGTGCTTTGGCGAATGTTGTGAAAGATGTAAGCCTGATGATTCACAGACCTGTACCCCTTGGGCAAAGAATAAAAATAAAATTAAAAAAAAAAAAAAGAATGATCTGGGGAGCTTGCTATCACTTGGAGTCCTATCTCTAAAGACTCTGATACTGAAAGTCAATCCTGAGAATCAATGATGATTCCGGTGTAAACTGTGAATGCCTACTCTGTGAAATTCAGCTATACGGGAGTAGAGATATGTCATTTAATCTTCCACTAAAAAAAATCACAAAACTATTCATGGTTATGGTTTGTAGCTGTAAGCTTAAACACAAAGGAAAAGTGGGGCATGGCTTGTGCTTCTACTTCCTTAAGACACATGCAAGGAGCACAGTATAACTATTATTTGGTGTATTGATCTTGTTAAAATGATCAAAATCAATCCAAGGAATGAATCCTCAGAAATTTTAGATTACAAGAGAAAAACACCTGGAAATCTGCTTTTTCAACTGTCTCTGAGGACTTCATATTCTTAAGTCTTAATTGTGAAAATCTCTCTCATCTCTGCTTAATTTGTGAATCCCTTAACTAAAGGAATCATTTGCAATGTGAACAATTCTACGTATAGTCAGCAAAGAGCTTCCTGTTAATACATGTGTCTATTGATCCCTGTTTCCTTTTAAACAAATCTACATGATACACTCTTATCATAAATTGAGTCATTTAATTTACACAGAAACCCTGGATATTTACTTTTTTTATATTTTTTAAAATCAGTGAAGCCCAGTAACATGTTAAGGTCATATACCTTGAGGGCCTAAGAAAAGAGCATGATCCCAAATGTTTCTTCTGTCTCTTCCTTGCTCTTTTTTCTTCAGCAGTATTATTTTCCATCTATCCATCCAAAATTATTCTGCTCTCTGTAGTAAAGCCAGTTTGGGCAAATAATTAAAAATATAAATGATATTATGTACAATGAGACCGAGTGTCCCTTTCTGTATAAAGTAATAAAAACAAGTATTTTTGAGGTGGAGATATTTTTGTTTGC
Organism: Ailurus styani; assembly: GCA_002007465.1. Taxonomy (NCBI): domain Eukaryota; kingdom Metazoa; phylum Chordata; class Mammalia; order Carnivora; family Ailuridae; genus Ailurus; species Ailurus styani. Next base: position 3,336,875 of record LNAC01000166.1, on the reverse strand, counting down.
TTCTTTTGTTTTGTTTGGAGCTGGGGAAAGATGAATAATAAGCGTTAATTTTCTTTTAGTGAGCAGTGCCACTGCCATTCACGTTGTTAGTGCCTCAGGCACTACAAAGTCTACTGTGTCAGTGGTGTATTAATAAACCTCCTTTGTACATGAATTAATTACAGATTTTTCATGGGCATGCTGCCTTTTGTTTAGATGTTTTAGTTTTTATAGGAAGTCAGCAACTAATTTAGAAGTAGCCTATTTTCCTTTGAGTAAATAGGTACATGGAATGAAAGAAATGGGAAGGACAAAATTATTTGGGCTAGTTTTGCCCAAAATGTTTGTAATATGGATAATTTGAACATCTGTGGTGAACCAGGCATGATCATATAACTTAGTATGTGGAAAATGTATGCATAAAGTTGAATATATTTTTATCAAAGTTGAACAGTTTAGTATATGAATGTTCTTTTATATTCTAAAGACAGAAATTTTTACTAATGAAATAGCTATAAATGATTTAGATTCCTTAGAAATTAGTGAGGTGGGAAAATAATAAGAGAAATTAACAAGCTTAAAACAGAGATAATTTGACAAAAATTATATAATGGTGAGTGAACTTCAAATGAAGAAGATAAAGCAATAAAGCTAGACTATTCTAGGTATAAAATTTGTCGGCAAAGTGTTTTCCATGCCAGGAGACGTGGTGCCTTATAGAATAGTTACTTAGTGACATCATGACCCATGTGTCTTAGCTCATCTCCTTTATCTCATCACTCCATATCCCAGATTGAAAGCCAAAATATGGCTTCTATATGTCCATACTTGAAGCAGAAGCTATTTACTGAGCTTTTTACAAACCTGTCTATACTTTAGCTTCAAGTGTACATTTTAGCTTCAAGTCGTTTATTTATATGTTTTGTTTTAGTATATGTTTATCTTTTCATGTTAAATGGAATTGACTACAGATTAATTTTTGGCTTTGATGTGAAGGCAATTAGAATAATGGGCAGATGCAACTAATTTTGGAGCAATTTCCTGGAGCTAGGTTCAGTGATAATAAAACTGTATTTTTTAAAATGCAGCAATTACCAGGCATTCAACCCCTGATGGCACAGAAAAGCTAATACACCCATGTATTATAAAACATCACAAAAAAGACTAAAGAGTAATGCCATTTATGAAGCATTAAAATTCCAATTTGAATATGATTCTTAAGTTATATAAGTGTTTCCATGTATAAAGATGTATACCAATGACAACTTTAATATTGTTATCATCCAATTTCTTAACACACGAGGGCTAAAAAGGTTGATTTTGGAAAGCCAATGCAGAATGTTCCATGTTTTAATTTATGTTGCATTCCAATATCATTTTATTATGGAATAAAAGTAAAACAAGAAGANAAAAAAAAATGGAAAAATTTTTTATTTGATAAGATATTGATATAAATATACTACACACCAAGTTCTCTCTTTTTATCTCTTTTTTCTGTTATACATGCACACCTGTATGCATACCATTAGTTAAGAAAATAAAAATGATTACTTCTCTTTCATATTCCCTTATGGAATAACACAGTAAAGTCAAGAAGGGCAGATTAATTGGAGGAGAAGAGAGATAAGAATATAAGAATGATCTGGGGTTGGGGGGTGGGAGGGTGGGGTTGCGGTGGATGGGTTATGGACATTGGGGAGGGTTTGTGCTTTGGCGAATG
>LNAC01000166.1:3271974-3334371 GCA_002007465.1 Ailurus styani | reverse complement strand
TGCTTCTTTTGTTTTGTTTGGAGCTGGGGAAAGATGAATAATAAGCGTTAATTTTCTTTTAGTGAGCAGTGCCACTGCCATTCACGTTGTTAGTGCCTCAGGCACTACAAAGTCTACTGTGTCAGTGGTGTATTAATAAACCTCCTTTGTACATGAATTAATTACAGATTTTTCATGGGCATGCTGCCTTTTGTTTAGATGTTTTAGTTTTTATAGGAAGTCAGCAACTAATTTAGAAGTAGCCTATTTTCCTTTGAGTAAATAGGTACATGGAATGAAAGAAATGGGAAGGACAAAATTATTTGGGCTAGTTTTGCCCAAAATGTTTGTAATATGGATAATTTGAACATCTGTGGTGAACCAGGCATGATCATGTAACTTAGTATGTGGAAAATGTATGCATAAAGTTGAATATATTTTTATCAAAGTTGAACAGTTTAGTATATGAATGTTCTTTTATATTCTAAAGACAGAAATTTTTACTAATGAAATAGCTATAAATGATTTAGATTCCTTAGAAATTAGTGAGGTGGGAAAATAATAAGAGAAATTAACAAGCTTAAAACAGAGATAATTTGACAAAAATTATATAATGGTGAGTGAACTTCAAATGAAGAAGATAAAGCAATAAAGCTAGACTATTCTAGGTATAAAATTTGTCGGCAAAGTGTTTTCCATGCCAGGAGACGTGGTGCCTTATAGAATAGTTACTTAGTGACATCATGACCCATGTGTCTTAGCTCATCTCCTTTATCTCATCACTCCATATCCCAGATTGAAAGCCAAAATATGGCTTCTATATGTCCATACTTGAAGCAGAAGCTATTTACTGAGCTTTTTACAAACCTGTCTATACTTTAGCTTCAAGTGTACATTTTAGCTTCAAGTCGTTTATTTATATGTTTTGTTTTAGTATATGTTTATCTTTTCATGTTAAATGGAATTGACTACAGATTAATTTTTGGCTTTGATGTGAAGGCAATTAGAATAATGGGCAGATGCAACTAATTTTGGAGCAATTTCCTGGAGCTAGGTTCAGTGATAATAAAACTGTATTTTTTAAAATGCAGCAATTACCAGGCATTCAACCCCTGATGGCACAGAAAAGCTAATACACCCATGTATTATAAAACATCACAAAAAAGACTAAAGAGTAATGCCATTTATGAAGCATTAAAATTCCAATTTGAATATGATTCTTAAGTTATATAAGTGTTTCCATGTATAAAGATGTATACCAATGACAACTTTAATATTGTTATCATCCAATTTCTTAACACACGAGGGCTAAAAAGGTTGATTTTGGAAAGCCAATGCAGAATGTTCCATGTTTTAATTTATGTTGCATTCCAATATCATTTTATTATGGAATAAAAGTAAAACAAGAAGAAAGGACATGCTATGCCAAACCAATTACTAGATGAAATATACATGACTAGTTCATGTACCCACCTCGGACTTTGTATTAAGATCTAGCAAGGCTGTCATGTGAAATTTCCCATTCTACCCTCTTCTCCCTCACTCATTTCCATTACATCTGAGATCTTAGGCTGGGTCAGATCTTCACTGATTTTAATTTTATCGTATGATTATTTTAAATGCTTCTGGAGACACAGAATGGATAGAATTGAAAATGAAAACTGAGCCTAGCTTGTGGTTTAGAAGGCTATGGGACATCATGAAATCCAAAAAATAAATAAATTAATAAAAAATAAAGATTTTTCTAATGTTTCTCAGAGATCTCATTTCAGCATAGAACCAATAGTTAGTGCCATATATATACCTAAAAATTTGCTAACAGAGGTTGGTCTTATGTTTTGTGTAGTCATGATAACGGCAGGAGAAAATTTTTGGAGGTGATGGATAGGTTATGGAATGGATTGTGGTGATGGTTTCATGGTGTATACTCATCTTTAAACTTGTCAAGTTTTTATGAAATACAGAGACATTTGGAGCTACATGTAATTTTATTCTTTCATGGTGAGTACTTTTTATCTTTATAGAATTGAATTTTGTAATTTGATTTTTTCTTTAAACACTATTAAACACCAAAGTTTAAGATTTATCATCTGAAGCAGTTATGGCCAGTAAAGATGTCACAGAGTTGACATGATGTAGGAGACTAAAGCAAAGTGGGGAAAAGGTCAAGGGAATGTGAGACTACATTGTTGATTTGTAATCCATATCCATAATATATATGCTAGATGATGGTTGATGTTTTAAGAGATTAGGGTAGAATGGCCTAGATGTCCGAGGATTAAAGTGTTGAGGAAAGGAAACTTACAGCATATAGAAATGTTATGAATTTCAAAGGAGAAAAAAATTTTACCTAATGATGGAAAAATAATGATTTGCTAATGAAAATCAAAGACTATGTTTAATTGTTCACCATGCAGTATGAGAGCAAACCCAGCAGGTTTTGCTACCTAACAGATGGAGCCATGTGCAAAATGAAGATACGAGGTTCCTCGTTCAAAAAATAGGGGAAAGTGCTATTCAAGTACTAAAATATAAAGCTTCTGTTTTCTTCTGCAGTCTCCTTCTTGATGGTTTTTCTTTGTTTTTGCCATGTAATATTGTTCTAAATAAACATTAAAAATTTAAATTATGAACATAAACTATTCATCTTTATACTTTGCATGCCAATTTTTAATGCAAACATGAGTATTTAACTCATGCAGAATCACAAAAATTAAGCAATTTGTATTTCTTAGTTTGTGTATACATATATATTTTGTTCTTATTAGAACAGTGGAAACACTGCACAAAACTAACTTCAGTTTTTTTATTTTATTGTTCGATATGCGCACATGCTACCAATCCTCTTACCTTAGGCTTACTAATGAATAAAGTTTAAAAGAAAAAGAACAATTGGTTGGCTTTCTTTTCCCTTTCTTTTTGTGTCTTCATTTTTAGCATTAATGGTTGGATAAATACAGAGAGGCAACCATGAATACTAAAGGATATGATACAGTTTTTTTTGTCATTTATGTCTTTGAATGCCACTGGATTCTTTTTGGATTCAAAGCATGTTCCACTTTTCAGGTAAAGTGTGGCCTTTTGGGCCTCTTGGGATAGTCAGTGGCCTGCTTACTCAGTTGAAAGTAACACACTAACCACTTGTCTTTGTCTCACCAAACTCCCTTCCATCATGAGTCCGTTGGAGTTCAGTGTTCCTGAGAGATCACAAATGCTATACACAAATGGAATGACAAGGAACAATAGGATATCCTGATATTGCATGTATCTCCTCTGTCTACATCTATACTACATTGCACATCAGACATTATATTAAAAAAAAAAAGGTCAGAGATAGTATTGACAGTATCACACAGTGCCAATATTACGTTAAACCTGGGGTTCCTCTGAACACAGGGCCCTGTGTTACTGTGCAGGTCATATGACATGAAGCCAGTCCTGGGTTGAAGTGATAGGGAATTCTAATGGGAAGGCCCAATTACAGGTAAAACAAAGCAATGAATGTAAAGTCCAAGGAAAACATTTCATATGTAGACTAACTATAGAAGTCTGTTTTTCTTGGAACAAAGTTTCTGAAGGCCCTGATTATAACATTTAAGAGAGAGAAGAGCTGTTGGAAAAAAGTTAACATAGGATTGTAGGAAACATGTGCAATAAATAAAGAGTCTTACTATATGAGAATTAAGCAAAGATGAATGGAGACATTGCTGGCCTAAAGCTTCCAAATGAAACACTGATAAGTTTAGGAATAGTCACAGAGCAACTTAGATTTGTGTGGGGAGTGTCTGCAAAGGCAGACCTTGAATGGAGTCACTGCTATCTGGGAACATGTTCCCATTGTTTAGATTTCCATAATGGAGTCTTCTGGGCATATATTTGAGCATTCAGTGAATTGTGTGACTCCTGCTAGAGACAGATTACAAAGAGGGCTTCCAGATCTAGGGCTTGATAGAGTCTGGAATAGAGGTCAATTCGGGTCTCATGAGGAATTTTTTAAAAGAACATTTCAAGGATTATCTTATCCCAAGACAGATCTGAGATCACAGACGTCTTCTGAACTTTAACATAATATACACGCAGTATTTTACTCTTTGAAACCATTGCATCTACTCTGGCAGGGCTTTAAAAAATGAGAATGACTGAATTTTTTTCATCATTAAAGAACAATCCTGAAAGTTTTACTATGGGAAGGAATCTTAGCATTTTCTAAATTACCAATGGTGTCCAAACACTAGAGTACAAAGAAGAAAATTTAAATGTCCTGAAATCTCCATGATTTTTCTGAATAAATAAGAATCATCTTTTATTCTTACACATTCATATAACCATGAGCTCTGTATAAAATTTATAGGGAGAGCTAAAGTTTTACTGACTGCTATTATATTCTTAGGGTAAATTTTGGTAATTTTGTCTGAGATAACATTTTATACCACTAAATAAAGCTTCTAGATTCCTCAAAGTGTGTGATAAAAGAGTTGAAAGAAATACCCAGGTTGTCTATTTTTTTCTCTTCTCTCCAAATAGGTAAACCTAAATGTATGAAAAGGGATAATATCCAATTTATTAATACCTAATTTGGTTATTTTGAGGGTAATTAGTGTAATGTCTATCTACTCAATAATATCTATCTACTCAATACCTATCTATAAATTATAGATTTATAATTCTATAACCACCATAGATCATAGTTAAGATAAATTATACTTTATCTATAGATATTTTCATATTCATTTTATGATTTGTGTCCAGTGTAATTTTTAAAAATTCTTCCTTATTTTTTGTGTGTTTGTTTGGTTCGGTTGAGCTTTTTTTAAATGTACGCATTCCTGAAGACAAACCATTGGAAAAATGGGTTCTATGAGGATGAGTACAGCTCAAAATAAATTGTTCAGAACTCAGAATATATGACATATGACTTCTGAAAAGAAAGCAATGTGTGACAGCTAAAAAAAAGAGAGAAGTAGAAAGCAAACAAGCCACATAAATCAAATGTGTCACTTCTATTAAAGGAGTTCTGTATATGTCTAAGGCAAATTATAGGCCAAAAAAAGGAGAGAAGAAAGAAATGGAAAATAACCAAAAATTGAGAATTTATATTAAAAATGTGACACGTAATATAAAAGAGAATTGTAGAAGTGAATCAGAAATAAAAGTTCAGGGAAATATATTGTAAATATTTGGAGAGCTAGTTAAAGAACTTAGTCAAAATGAGAGAGCTATCTATCATTTATGCTTTTCTCAATGACAAAAAAGGAAATCTAGAAAGGCATACTAAGAAGAAGAAAAATTACCTGCAAAAAAGTTGTTGAAGGCAGTTACGGATAATAACAGTGAATAGATAGGAACAGAATAAAAATCATCAACTGGTCTCAATTTTATGGGCATGTATGCTCAGTTCTGAAGAGTGCATCTGCTGTTACTACTGCTACTACTTCTAGTAGCAGCTGTATTAGTTAGAACACTGTAAGAAAGACAGTGTTTAGATTCACATAAGCATTAGACTTTTATTTGTCTGGGACTGGTTCCACAGTTTACTGTGGTCATCTAGAACAGGCTCTTTTCAGAGGCTCTGCCATAGTCAGATGACTATGACCAAATTAGGTCATATGCACAGTGCTAAGTGAATCTATAGCAAAATTGTATAGAAATCCACAAGTGGGTAAGACCAATTTTGATTCTTCCCCTGAGATTTGATTATCAAAGGGGAAAAGTAGGCTGAAGTGGGAAAGGCTATTGGGACATAGCTGTTTCTATAGTAGTAATCAGTATTGATTGAAAGTTTTCTACTTCCAGATATGCTATTTAGTTTTCATTTTCTAGTCATGTTATGTAGTTCATGCAGTTCTCTATCTATTTAACAAAGTTGTAAGACCAAATAGCATAGCATAGTTTAACAAAATATGAGATAGCATAAGATACTATAGTTAACAAAAGGATACAGGATTTATACAAATTCTCTTTATCCCCCAGGTCTCTAGCAAAATTTATAAGCAAAACAAAATTTATAAGACACAAAACTATACATTATTATGAAATATGAATAAATACGAATATGATTTATGTTGTGAATTATGATATAAAAAGTTTAACTCATTCTATAGATATGTGTTATCAGTTAGAGATTTTATTTATTTATTTGACAAAGAGAAAGATCACAAGCAGGCAGAGAGGCAGGCAGAGAGAGAGGAGGAAACAGGCTCCCCACAGAGCAGAGAGCCCGACGCGGGCCTCGATCCCAGGACCCTGGGATCATGACCTGAGCCGAAGGCAGAGGCTTCAACCCACTAAGCCACCCAGGCACCCTGTGTTATCAGTTAGTATAGTTCTTTAAAGGGCTCAAAGTCAGGAAGTTGAATACCATGGTCCAAGAGCCATTAGTATGTGTGTGCATATATACTNGGCACCCTGTGTTATCAGTTAGTATAGTTCTTTAAAGGGCTCAAAGTCAGGAAGTTGAATACTATGGTCCAAGAGCCATTAGTATGTGTGTGCATATATACTTATATACTTATGGAGCTAGTGTATACCATACTGGACACCCAGATTATAGAGCATTTTCATCTTTACAGAAAGTTCTATTGGAGAGCCTTGCTCTAGAATCTTTTTTTCCCCTTTGCTCCAATCTATTATTCAACCTTTACTTGCTTATTTATAGACTAAATCTCACAGATCTTCACTAGTTCCATGTAGTTGTTGAACATTTGAAATCTGACTGTGGTAACAGAGAAACTGATTTTTTTTTAAATTTATTGTGGTAAAAAAACATCTAAAATTTTTCATCTTTTTTTAAAGATTTTATTTATTTATTTGATAGAGAGAGAAAGATTACAAGTAGATAGAGAGGCAGGCAGAGAGAGGACGAAGCAGGCTCTCCCCTAAGCAGGGAGCCTGATGCGGGGCTCGATCCCAGGACCCTGAGATCATGTCCTGAGCCGAAGGCAGAGGCTTTAACCCACTGAGACACCCAGGCGCCCCTAAAATTTACCATCTTTACCAATTTTTGTTCAGTAGTGTTAACTATATTTCTATTTATCCTACAGAACTGAAACTCTATACTTATTAAACAAAAACGTCCCTTTGTCCCCTCCCCCAATCCATGGTAACTACCATTCTGCTCTCTATATCTATAAATCTGACTACTTTAGGTAACTTATATAAATGGGATCATACAGGATTTGTCTTTTTAGCTGATTTCACTAAGCANCCCAATCCATGGTAACTACCATTCTGCTCTCTATATCTATAAATCTGACTACTTTAGGTAACTTATATAAATGGGATCATACAGGATTTGTCTTTTTAGCTGATTTCACTAAGCATAATGTTCTCAGAGTTCATCCATGTTGTAATATGTGACAGGCTTTTATTCCTTTCAAGGTTGCATGGTGTTCTATTGTATTTCTATATCACATTTTGTTACTCATTTATGTGTCAAAGGATATTTGAATTGCTTCCACCTCTTAGCTATTTTAAGTAGCACTAGTAGGAACATGAGTGTGAAAATATCTCTTTAAGATCCTGTTTTTAATTATTTTGGATATATACTCAGAAGTGGGATTCCTGGATTATATGGTGATTCTATTTTTAATTTTCATTATTTTTTGTTATTTTTAATTTTGTTTTTACTGTTTACTATAATGCCTGCACCATTTTGCAATGCCATTAACAGTGCACAAGGGTACCAACTTCCACATCCTTGCCAAAACTTGTTATTTTCTTTTCTTCTCCTCCTCCTCTTCCTCCACCTCCTTTTCCTTCTCCTCCTCCTTTTTTGAAAATAGGCACCATACTAATGGACGTGACATGATATCTCACTGTGGCTTTGATTTGTCTTTCTCGCATGCTTAATGATGTTGAGCATCCTTGCATATGCTTTGTTGGCCATTTGTATTTCATCTTTGGAGAAGTGTCTGTCCAAGTTCTTTCCCATTTTTTGATCAGGATATTGGATTTTTTATTATTGAATTGTAGTTCTTCATATATTCTGGATATTAATCTATTATTAGATCTGTGATTTGCAAATACTTTCTCCTATTCCATAAGTTTTCTATTCATTGTTGATTGTGTCCTTTGATGAACAAAGGTTTAAAATTTAATATAGTAATATTTGTCTGTTCTTGCTTTTGTTGGCTGTGATTTTGGTGTTATATCTAAGAAGTCATTGCCAAATCCAATGTCATAAAAATTTTTCCCTGTGTTTTCTAATGGGAGTTTTATAGTATTGGGTCTTAGGTTTAGGTCTTTAATTCTTTAGAGTTTGTTTTTATATACAGTATAAAATAAGAATCCAGTTTCATTTTTTGGCATGTGGATATCCAATTTTTCCAACAAAATTTGTTGAAGAAACTGTTCTTTCCTCATTGAGTTGTCTTGCCATACTTGCAGAAGATCATTTGACAACATATTCAAGGATTTACTGCAGAAATTCTGTTTTATTTCATTGGTCTAAATGTCTGTGTTTATGCCAGTTTTGATTATGGTGGCTTTGTGATATGCTTTGAAATCAAGAAGTGAATCCTCCAAGCTTGTTCTTTTTCAAAATTATTTTGTCTATCTGGGATCCCTTGTGTTTCCATATAAATTTTAGAATGATTTTTTCCCTATTTCTACAAAAAAAATGCCATTGAGATTTCAATAGGGATTGCGTTGAATCTGGAGATCACATTAAATAGTATTGATATGTTATCAATTTTAAGTCTTCCAATCCATGAACATGGATGTCTTTTATTCATTTGTGTCTTCTTTAATTATCTCAGAAATGTTTTATAGTTTTCAGTTTATTTCTAATATTTTCTTCTTTTGATGCTATTGTTAGTGGAATATTTTTCTTAGTTTTTCTTAATTTCTTTCTCAGTTCATTTTTTGTGTATAGAAATACAACTGATTTTTGCATGTGGTAATCTACAACTTTGCTAAATTTGTTTATTATATTTAATAGTTTTTTGTGGAATCTTTTAATGTCTTCTATATAAGATTATGTTATCTGTGAACAGAGATAATTTTATTTATTCTTTTGTAATGTCAATGCCGTATATTTCTTTCCTTGCCTAATTGCTCTGACTAGGACTTGCAATACTTTGCTTAAAAGAAGTGATGAGAGTGGGCTTCTTTGTCTTATTCATGATCCTAGAGGAAAAGCTTTCAGTGTTTCACAATTGAATATGATGTTAGCTGTGGGTTAAATAACAATTTTAACTGAATTTAATTCTAATTAGTTGAAGTATAATTTAAATAGCATCATACAACTAGTGGCTACCATTTTGGACACTACCGTTCTAAAGAGTTCAAAAATGAATAAATGTTGGACTCATGGACAGATGTGAGTTTAATATTTTTAAAACATGATTAATTTATAAGACATATCTTTAAGTAAGGTGACTTAGAGTCTTGGTAATGTGAGATATATATAAATCTGCATTGGTTTTACTTAGATTATGTTAATAGGATTATGAAGTAATATTACAAAGGCCTATTGACAATCATACCTATGATTGTAATTTTAGGCAAAGTTTTGCTATTGATAGATAACAGAGATCAGTTTTCTGCTATGCTTTGGAAAGTAGTATGCTCATACTGATATAGGTGAGAAGTGATGAGATTGCATACCACAGTTTCTAACGTAACACGGAAATCTAATCATAGTTGTAGAGCCCATTAAACTATGAAGAAGCTGTGGTTGCTAAAAGGAATTTATACTAGTGCTTGATGGGGAAAAAAAAGGAAAAAGGAAAGAAGGAAACCATGAAGATAATTGAGGCATATGTTCTTAACAATAAAGTATTATATAATTCCATAGTCTTGCACATCACCTTCTATAAATTATTTCTCCTGAATGATTTCTGTTTAGTAAATTTTTTTTCAAGCTTATGCTTCTAATTTCTTCTAACAAATCAAGTCAGTATCCATTAGGCATGAAAATAATTACATTATATTCCACTTTGGTTTGGTTGCTTCAGTTTGTTTTGGAGGTTATATTTAATGAAGGCAAAATAAGGAAAACATGATAATCAGGTTCTTGATGAATACTGGATAAGATTTAATGTATCTAAATTTCTGTGGTCTCCAGTATGGATATTCACTCTACTAAAATGAAACCTGGCACACACTGTTTGCAATTCCTAAGCAAAATGTCTTCCTACAATCTTACTTAATTTTACTCTTCTATATTAGACCACATAACTATAATTCTTTTTTTCCCATGTTATCTCTTAGTAGTAAAAGTTATTAGTAAAATTAGTTGGATAATTTCTTGTTCAACATATGGTACTTCATTGTTTTCCTCCCTGAGGAAGAAGAAAAAAAATATTTTATTCAGGCTAATCTTCGATAGGACTTGCATTTTTTTTTTTTAAATCACTGACTTGACGTATTCTAGTTCTGTAAACCAAACCGTGCCATCCTATTTGGAAGTTTTGATTTTCTATTATCTCTGGGGTTTCAGTTGTTTTTTTACTTAGTCAGTTTATCAGAATAGCATTGCAGATAGTATTGGTGTCTGTTACCATTTTTATAAAAGAAAAATTTCTAGAATTGTGGCACATTTCAGTGGTATAATGACTAAAGTTTATCGGTCAGCAAGAATTCCTGTATGACATTTAAGAGGTTATATGCTCTCTGTTTATTCCCTAAGGGGTTGTGCTTATTAGATATACATTCACCATTATTGGTAGTATTGTCCAAGAGTCACCAAAAAAATTATATCCTATAAATGCATCAGAGGTTGCTTATGCGTGAATATTTCACAGTTTAATAAATAGAAGAACATTTGGATTAGTTCATAATACTAATTATAGCATTTCCATTGGTTATAAAAATAGGGTAGAGTAAAAAAAACAGAAAATTTTAAGAAAAACATAAATCACACCAAGTTAAGCATCTTCTCAAGTCCTACATCCCTTGTTTAAAAAAAAAAGTTGCCTTGGGCTCAGAAAACCATTACATCTTATACCATTACTATTACTTTCTCTCCTAAGTGAGTCCTTTGCATAATATTAATGCCTTATAATTCACAATAGATACAACATATTTTTCAAAGTATTTTTAGTAGATTCTTATTTGCAAAACTGATGTATTTTGGAGTTGGAAATGACGCTGAGTATTATGCTGTCCTGAATTCTAAAATACTGAGGTTCAACGAGGTCAAATGTTTTTCTGAGACAAAAAAGAGAATTTAGTGGTGCAGCTAGAACTTTTACCTTGAACTCCTGATCCTTAATCTGTTATAATTGCTACATGTCATTTCCCCACCCCCATTTCTTACCACTGGATGAGGACGTGGTATCAATAACTAAGTCTTTGTCTCGCTGTTTCTTTTCAAGTCAGAATGTACAATAGGTTGACATGAGGGAAAGAATCTATCAACTAGTTTATAAATAGTTGAGAATTAAGACTAATCATTTACATTTATTCACAATTAAAGCAAACAGCACGGAAGCAGAGTGAAAATTTGTTTTAAAATACATACTCATGTAGTGAAAAGAAGGGTCATATGTACCCCATTGTTCATAGCAGCAATGTCCACAATCGTCAAACTGTGGAAAGAGCTGAGATGCCCTTCAACAGATGAATGGATAAAGAAGATATGGTCCATATATACAATGGAATATTACTCAGCCATCAGAAAGGATGAATACCCAACTTTTGTATCACATGGACAGGTCTGGAGGAGATTATACTAAGTGAAATAAGTCAAGCAGAGAAAGTCAATTATCATATGGTTTCACTTACTTGTGGAACATAAGGAATAAAATGGAGGACTCTAGAGGAAGGAAAGGAAAAGTGAATTGGGATAAATCAGAAGGGGAGATGAACCATGACAGACTGTGGACTCTGAGAAACAAACTGAACGTTATGGAGAGGAGGAGGGACGGGGGATGGGTGATCCTGGTGGTGGGTATTAAGGAGGGCACGTGTTGCATGAAGCTCTGGGTGTGGGGCATAAACAATGAATCCTGGATCACTGAAAAAATAAAACAAATAAAATTTTAAAAATAAAGTACATACTCATGGAGGAAATTTTTAAGATCTGATAGGAAAAAATTGCTTCAATCTCAGATTTGCTTATAGCCACAGAATAGAAATCTCTAATAATAAATATTACAGACTCATATATTCTGTAACTCTGTCCATATTTGTGAGTCCTAGGAGGCCTCATGGTTTATTCTTCTACCGATGTAGTGATGAAGTCTCAAATTCACCATCACTTACAATCTGTGTGTTTGTTTAATAAATATCTTTCATAAGACAAGACCTGAAACCACTTTGTTTCTCATAGCTCAATTCATTGTCACTTATAATATTTAATTTTTAGTCTTTGAACCAGTTTTTCAATGTATATGACAATCACGGTATATATACAAACTATTTTTTACCAATGATTGCAAGGGGCCTGTTAATATAATCCACATATTTTATAAGTTACATATTTGTCCTTAATTTTTTTTTCCTGGTAACTAAGGGAACTGAAGATATTGGTATGAAGCTGAGAGGTTGGTGGATCTTGAGGCTTTGAGGGGCAAACAAAGTATATAATAAAATCCAAAGTCGTAATTCTGGAGACTTATAAGACAGAAAGAGAAATCTGCTACTAAAAGCTGTAACAGAAGTAACTAGAATAAATGGGTTTCAGTTTTATATTTTTTTTTCCTCCAGTTCATTTAGCCCATATCTGTGCCCCTAGCCACTTATGCCTCCTCCTTTGTTATCTGATGACCCTTAAGCATGTTGTTTACAAATACACATTTGCCTGGGTTCAAATACCAGCTCTGTCATTTATGAGCTGTGTAACCTTGGGAAAATTGGTTGTACCGCTGTTTCTCTATCTGTTAAATGGGAAGGACATTGAATATATCTTTTAGAAAAGTTCCTGCCATGTTAAAAACACTTATTAAAATATTTTTGTTATTGTAATTATTTGTTTTATTTTTATTTTTTTCTCTGATATGGTAGCTTCTTTATGCAGGAATTAATATTTCTTGATCAAAAAAATTCAGCCAGGTATCCTGATCCTTAGTAATTTACTGAGGACTCAGGCAGATTTCTGCTAATGATATCACTAATCATCCATTGAATTTATAACAGTTTCATGAATCAGCCAATAAAGGATCAGAGAAATAGAGATTTAAGCCAATGAGCATTCATTTAGGCCAGGGGGGTACCGTTCATTTTTTAGTTTGATTCTTAGCTTTATAATCTATCATATGGCTAAAGGAGACTTTCCAAATTATTTATTAAGAATAACTTCAGAAATGTTCTATTTTCTGACAAATGCTTGACTAAAATTTCTTCTTTTAAAAGACTTACAAGACAAAACAGAGAGAGAGAGAGAGACAAACCATAAGAGACTCAATCTCAGGAAACAAACTGAGGGTTGCTGGAATGGAGAGGGGTGGGAAGAATGGGGTGGCTGGGTGATGGCCTTTGGGGAGGGTATGTGCTATAGTGAGTGCTGTGAATTGTGTAAGACTGTTGAATCACAGACCTATACCCCTGAAACAAATAATACATTATATGTTAATATAAAAAAATAAATACATAGCTACTTTTTCTTGGGTTTCCTCAATAAAATCTTGTACAAATACATAGATAAAGCATCTACTGAAATTTCCATTCACTTTTACAAAAAGACTCTAAAAATGGGAATATATGATGTTAAGAACATAATCCATCCTTGGATTATTGTCTTTTCTACCTTGAAAATACTTATTAAAGCCTCCTTAGATTATAAATGAAGGTGGGTGTTATAGTTGCACAAAATATTTTGATCAGTTCTACTTTTTTAATTTTGATGACAGCGAGAGAGGGAACACAAGCTGGGGGAGTGGGAGAGGGAGAAGCAGGCCTCCTGCTGAGGGACTCAATCCCAGGTCCTGGGATCATGATCTGAACCGAAGGCAGACACTTAACAACTGACCCACTCAGGTGCCCCTGATCAATTCTACTTTATAGATGAAAAGTTGAGAGATGGTTATTCAAGTATTCTGATATGTGTATATTAGAATATATATCCAGAAAGATATATATGTCAGAATATTTATTTATTTATAAAGTAAGAAAGCCCTAGCCGTACAGAAACATATGATATTTTCTCAACAGTCTTAACTGGATCCACTGTCAAAAAAATATGACAGCAGTCATAAGAATGAATTGTATCAGTGGACACTATATGACAAGAACAGAGACTAGTACTTTCTGAGATTTGCTGGCTTGTGGAACATTTTTTCACTCAAGTAGAACTGATTCATATTGAATTCCATGGACATTTGAGCAAGTACTTGATTTGAGTAGGAGTGTAGGAAGTCCTTTTTAAATTGCCTGAAATAAAGTTGTTGAAAACACCAAATGTGTTCTACAAGTGTGCTAAACTAAACAATACAGCGAAATCATTGAGCAGTCACTTATGCAGAGCATAAATCTTATGATTAAAAGTCTAAGCTGAAATATTGATATAGTTATTGTCCACAGGGAGTGATGCTAAAGGCTAAAGTAGTTTTTTCTTTACTTTTTTGCACATTAGAATGATAAAATGAATTTAAAACTTATAAATGAGCACTAAAAACAAGAAACTGAATTTAGGTCAATTGGAACAAAACTTCCTGAAATACATATACATAAATATCAGTAAACTATGAAATAGTTTTTGGAGATGTAATCAAGGTTCTCTCCATGCCTTAATTTTGGCAAGCAGATAAGTAAATTGTATTTGTTTTATTATATCTATTCACAAAAATTGCTTCTACAGAGATTCCTAAATGATATTCATAAGTGGAGTTCTAAGGGCAATATCAGTTATTCTTTTGGTCCACAGTATTTTTATTTTCATAATGATACTGACATATTCCTTCTATAGCATTGGATTCCTCTATCTGATCATATACAATAACATTAATGGAAAGGGGAAAGTCAGGAAAATCTTTACCAAT
Source organism: Ailurus styani (assembly GCA_002007465.1). NCBI lineage: Eukaryota > Metazoa > Chordata > Mammalia > Carnivora > Ailuridae > Ailurus > Ailurus styani. The sequence continues at coordinate 3,319,471 of LNAC01000166.1, read as the reverse complement.
AGCTGGAGAAAAACCCATGTATTTCAGTAACTTTCTGTGTAAAATTCAGATGAGCAAATGAATTGGAAACATATAAATTTCACCATGTATTATTGCTTATTCAAGTATGTGCCTGAGAAAAATATACTATTGACTTTTCTTATATTTGTGTAAGTTTCATATTCATAACTTGCTGCTGAAAGTTTAGTTATTTTGATCCTTTGAAACAAATAGTGGCAATTTACCGATGATCTTTATTAGTGTTAATATTTAGTGAAATTTTCTAAACAGGCACTATATAAAAAATATTTTTAATTTCCTATTACTGGCCTCAAGAAAAAGAATTGCATGTTCTCAGACAAATAAAAAAAATACAATTGTAGAGATAACAGTTATTCATTCAATAGTGAATTATTATTGACATTCAGGCAATTTTATCCCAATTTTATAGTGGTATCTGACCTGAACTTCAATGGACTCATCATCATCTTTTCTCTGATGTTCATATTACTAATTTATTATCTGTAGGAGGGAAAAAAAGCTTCACTTTAGTACACGAAGGCTTAATTCCAGTATCTGATTAAACTCTGCAAGTGTAAAAAGTGAACCCAAGTGTGCAACCAAGGTTTTGTGAGTTCAAGTAATGAAAAGCCCTAGATCTGACACTATTTCTTGAACTTACAGATTTCTTACTTGTCAACATAAACTCTTGGCTTATTTTGCTCTGGTTGTAAAATAAGCTGCTGCTCAAATCCCAACAGAAGATTTTGGTCCATGGAAGTGTTTTAATGCTGGGGGGGGGGCGGGAAAGGATTGCCCAACTCTAAATTTCATATTAAAATTAAAATTATAATTGTTATTTGGACAGTACTTATATTATGCCTTCATGTATTCCTTAATTCTGCCATAGCATCTTTAAGCAGATTCTTCAATTATTTATATATCTTTGAGGAATGGAAGAGTCCTTACTTATTTGTATATCTCTAGCACCTGGAAAAGTGCTTAGACACTGGAACACCATAATACTTGTTGAATCAGTAAGCTGAATTTAACTGTTTTATGTACCTTGGGCAGTAAATAAAACACAGAATATAGACAGAATGATCAGAGGTGGCTATCTGTCAAATGTTTTTATGTTTCCACATCTTAATACTTTTTAATATGCTTTCTTGAGTTAAATCTGGCCATAGAAATGATCTAGTAATTCAGCCAGATCACTTTTAAATCAAGAAACAGATTTAGACATATCCTTGGAATAATATCCTATAATTTAAGCCAAGAAACATGTAAAAATAGAAATATTTCCAGCTTCCATATACAAAACAGTATAATTAATTGATAAACTCATAATTGTCAAGTTGATCCTGGCCAAACACAGATCTTTGCTTATATGGATTTACTTTGGTTCACTATCAAACTAGTAAACAAGTAATACAAAAAATATAATATGTGAGATCTACACGATTCCTTTAATTGTCTCTTATTTTTAGAGAAAATAAACAAGGTTAAAAGGGGGAAAAAAAAGTCTTCCGATCAAAAGAACTAAGAAACTGAGGCTTTTAACCCTGATACCATTAGGGTGTAGAGGAAATAGAGCAGAAGAATTTAGGGGTTTTTCAATTACTGGAGTTACATAAGCATTTTTATTTTCTATGTCTTATATATACTTTTTTCACAGATAGTTCTATTGATAGACATATATAGATAGATGGTAGAGGTATAGAGATAGAGATGAATATATTTTCATGCCTACATGATTTCAGACTTCAAGCTATATTACAAAGCTGTAGTCATCAAGGCAGTGTGGTACTGGCACAAAAACAGACACATAAATCAATGAAACGGACTAGAAAATCTGGAAATGGACCCACAACTATATGGGAAAATAACCTTCAACAGAGCAGGCAAGAGTATCCAATGGAAAAAAAGTCTCTTCAACAAATGGTGTTGCAAAAACTGGATGTCAACATGCAGAAGAATGAAACTGGACCATTTTCTTACACCATATACAAAAATAAATTCTAAATTGATGGAAGACCTCAATGTGAGACAGGAAACCATTAAAATTATACAGGAAAACAGCCGGCAACCTCTTTGACCTCAGCTGTAGCAATTTTTTACTAGACATGTTGCCAGGGGCAAGGGAAACAAAAGCAAAAATGCACTATTGGGACTTTATCAAGAGAAAGAGATTTTGCACAGTGAAGATAACAATCAACAAAACTAAAGGCAGCCTACAGAATATGAGAAGATGTTTGCAAATGACATATCTAAGATTAGTATCCAAAATATATAAAGAGTTTATTAAACTCATCACCCCAAAAACAAATAATCTGGGGCACCTGAGTGGCTCAGTCATTAAGCATCTGCCTTCAGTTCAGATCATGATCCCAGGGTCCTGGGATCGAGCCCTGCATCAGGCTCCCTGCTCAGTGGGAAGCCTGCTTCTCCCTCTCCACTACCCCTGCTTGTGTCCCCTTTCTCACTATCTCTCTCTGTCTGCCATATAAATAAATAAAATCTTTTTTAAAAAGATCCAATTAAGAAAAGGGCAGAAGACATGAATAGACATTTGCCCGTAGAAGACGTCCAGATGGCTAACGGACACGTGAAAAGGTGCTCAGCATCACTCATCATCAGGGAGACGCAAATTAGAACCAGGATGAGATACCACCTCATACCTGTCAGAGGGCTAAAATTAGCAACACAGGAAAAAACAGCTGTTGGTGAGGATATGGAAAAAGGGGAATACTCTACACTGCTGGGAATGCAAACTGGGGCAGCTAAGATTAGAGATTAGCTAGAGATGAATACAGTGATTCCTCAAAAAGCTAAAAATAGAACTACTCTATGATCCAGCAATTGCACTGCTAGATATACATTCAAAGGGGTACATGCACCCTGATTTTATAGTAACATTATCAAAAATAGCCAACCCATCAACTAATGAATGGATAAAGATGTGATATGTATATCACATATATATATAGATATTATTATATATAATGGAATACTACTCAGTAATAAAAAAGAATAAAATCACCATTTGGAATGACATGGGTGGAGCTAGAATGTATTATGCTAAGCAAAATAAGTCAGTCAGAAAGACAAATACCATATGATTTCACTCATATGTGGAATTTAAGAAAAAAAATGGATGAACATTCAGGAGGGGAAAAAGAAAGAGGGGGAAAACAAATCAGGAGAGACTCAAATATAGAGAACAAACTGAAGGTTGATGGAGGGAATTGGGTTGGGAATCGGGTAAATATGGGCTAGGTATTAAGGAGGGCACTTGTTAGGAAGAGCACCGGGTGTTGTATATAAATGGTGAACTACTGAAATCTACCCCTGAAACTAATATTGAACTGTAGGTCAACTAACTAGAATTTAAATTAAAAAAATTTTTTTAAAGATGTATTTTCATTCCTGAAAGTAGCCTGTCCATCACCTAAGACATTGCTTATCTTGATAATTTTGACATTTACCACTTGGTTTGAAGCAAACCAACTGCTGGTTCCTTTCTTTTATCTTTGAATGGTATATATCTGTCTTATAACAAATCTATAGATGAGGGGTGGGTTTTATCTGGAAAATTGATTTTTTCACTGAAGTTTTTTTTGTGGAAAGATTACATTTCAAGGCCTAGTAGCCCTTTATGATATCTGAGAAATTCACACACTAAATTCACTAGTGATTTCTGTCATTAGATGAGAGATGATCCTTGATCATTCGAAATTTGAATTATTTTCCACTTCTATCTTCTTGGAACTTAAGCTATTTTTTTTAAAGGCAGAGAACCCATTAACAAATATATGGATGGGTATTTGTTTTTTCCCAGCTTTTATAAAATCTTAAAAAAAATTGGCACATTTTTATTTACAAAACAAATCCCATAAGAAAGAAGAATGCATTATTTTGAAATGAACTAAATAAAGACTCTCCTTTAGCTATGGATTGATTACCTGTATGTTGTTTTTATTCTCTACCTATTTAAAATGTCTCTTTTCACTCCTAGTATCTCACTTATACATGAGTGGGTCACCCCTCAAACCACTTTATTTTACTCTGACATTCCTAATAGTCTGATCTCTGATTCTATATGGTACCCAAGGCATTGTATAAATGAATACACATGACTCAACACCTTAACAGTCAGTTCCACCCACAGGAAACTTTAAATCTTGTAATTTATCCTTTTAAGACAGAGTTATTGGCTTTCCCCATAACAAAGAAGACAAGTCTCTATTAAGAATGATTTATGATATTAAGGAGGACACATGTTGTGATGAGCACTGGGTGTTACACGCAACCAATGAATTATTGAACACTGCATCAAAAACTAATGATGTACTATATGTTGGCTAACTAAACATAATAATAAGAGAAAGTTTATGAGTTCTGTTTTATGCTTGCTGGGTTAACAGTAATGATGAAGTAGCCGAACAGGCATGACAAGTAAGTACTTATAGATATGAAACTAGGAATCAAGAAGAGGTCAATTAGAGACATAGATTAGCAAATTCTTTGCATTGAGATTGAAACTATGGTAATTAAAACAAAAACAGTGTTTTGTAATCACTACAGGCTAAACTTAAACCTGATCAATCTTGAGGAAAAATGAATTCTATTAACGTGTTGAAAAAAATATTGAAAAAAATGGTAAAATAAAAACTGACCAAGCTACTAAATAACAAAGTAAAATAAATTTAAACTATTTTCAAACATTATGCAATACGAAGTAAAATATTTTGGGGAATTGTTTTTATAATAATTGTATAGATCTAAAGTCTCTTTAAATTATAAAATTATTTGTTTCTTTCTCTGATTCTACTTTGAAATGAATGGTGAATTGAAAAGAAAACTATTTTCATATTTAAGAATTAAATTCTAATTTTGTCTTGCAAAACATATATTTATTTTTGTTATTCATGTTATAAAAACTTGATGATCACCAGATACATATTATTCAGCAAAGTGTTTACACATCAAGGCTTATTTTCTCATTTGTAAAAGTTAAATTTTCCACATAGCATTTGATATGAGTACGTGACATAAGTTGTGATAACCGTATTATCTGCCAAGTAGCTATTTATTTATTCCATTTAATTTTGATATAATTTATAGTTTTTATTTAACTTATTATTTTCCATCCTTGTGCCAAGTAGCATATTCATATTATTCCTTTTTCTTCTATCTCCTATTTGTTAACCAAATATAAAATTCTCAGGTGGTTATGAGTGCATGCATTACCAGAGACTGAGAGGCTGTTGATTTGATAGTTGTTTTTGGATCATTGTGAGCCTGGCACTTCTAAGGACCTTTTGCAGCCAACCTATCTTGGCTCACTGGGCAAAGTAAACTCCCAGGCCAATAAGAGAGACCTGCTGAGTAAAATAAATTACTTGAAATGGCACAAAAGCAAGAGTTCTTTTTTTCATTTTTTGGTCCCAAAATGTGTTGATATTCCACCAAACACATATCCTACCTTGGAACTGCAGATGACAGAAGGATCTTTATAGGCAGTAGTGGAAGAGTAAACAAAACAAAACAAAACAAAAAAAAACCACCCACTTCCTTGGGTGAGAGTATAATGTCAAACAAAGAAGATAAAAAAGATAAAGGAAAGAAAAAGTGGTATCATATATTAGGCCTGATGATAAGCATTCTAATTTAATTCAGTTTTTATCTCCATGAATCTAAATAGGAATAAATATTTACTCTCTGAGAATTTTTCCTTAGAAAACGTTCAATAATGTACTTCAGAATGTTAAATATTTATAAGCCATATTTTCCCTTTATATATAACTGGATTGTCCCCTTTGCTTTAACATGAAATCATTTCATGTTTTTGTCTATTCTGAGTGTAGCTGGAGAATAAATGCTCTAAGATGAGTTTTCTTAAAAGTTTTCTTGATTTTAACATGACTATTTATTTCTTTTCTGAAATTACATTGGCATACAAAAAGTCCATGTTTCTGAAGAGGTAGAAAATCTTTGTTAAAATAGTTAAGCATGATTTACTTAAGGATTTGCGCCTGCCCTAAAAGATCAAGAGTGTTTCAAAAACACTTAACTATATGCAGCTTAAGTCCTGGGATAGACTTAGTTTAAAACATAGGCTCATTAAAACTCTGATGAACTGAATTAATTTACTATTTTTAAATTAATGAATAAATGCCCTTTGAATTCTATTCATTTTACTTATAATTTGAAAGTTCTGTCAGCTTTCTCCATTGACCATTTAAATGAATGTAACAGCTCTCTCTGTGGTTGCTATTAGAGTAAAAAACCCCAACATTTAGAAGTAGAAAATTCACTTTCACAACAGCTCTATGACTTCGTGCAAGGCATGCCCCCTGAACTTCATTTTTTGTTTCATCTGTGTAATTGCAATGATGATGTCTTCTTCTTCTTTTATCAGGATTGTTATGGTTATTATCATGGATGGGTTCTGAGCTATCAGTATACACTTTGACACAAGGATGATGTCAGTATATTGGAAAACTTCTGCAAAATCCCCTTTCTACTTCTCTAGCAGTTTATCTTTTCAGCACAGGTATTTTTTCACCTCTTACCATTATCATTTAATTCTTTTGGAACCTTTACAGACATCTATGTATCTCTTAAAAATATTTTGATAGAGAATTGGACATAATGCTACCCTGAAATATATGGAAAATATATGGAAATAGATAGGAAAAAATAAGGTATATACACTTCTTTTCATTATAAGCACAACATCAAAATGTTTTTTTTCTTTTCAAGAAAGGCTCACAACTACACAATTTTGGAGAAAAACTCATATATGTTTCATGAGACAATTTGTGTAATAAATCTAAAGTCCGGGGGTAGACTTTAAAGTATCAGTGAAAGTTGTTGGGATGACTAGAATGTAGAATCACAGATAATTACAACTGCAAGAATAGCCCAAGCTCTGTGCAGTGGTCCAAATGAATAGATCAAGATGTGACTTCATGAAAGAAGAAACACCTGAAGAGAACTGATTTTAGTAAGAAAAACATGAATACAGACTTACATACATTGACTATGAGATATGTTTGTGGCACCAGAAAGGTAGTGTAATTAGACTGAAAGAACCGAAAGCATGGAGCTCAGAGACCAGGCCTGGACATTAATATCATCTGCAGTTAGTGGGAGCTGACTGAAGTCTGGCTCGTGAATGAAGATTCCCAGAGAAGGAATGCCAAGTGAGAAAAGAAGAGGGCCAAATACCAAGTCTTTAGGAAATCCCACATATGAAAGATAGACTTGAAAGGATGAACAAGCTAAGGTGATAGAAATAACAAAAGTAGCTAGGGAAAAATTAAGAGTGTTTTCTGTAATAGTAGTTTTAAAAAATGATTAGGAAAGAGAGATATACAAGGAAGAATGCATTTTACACATTTAATACCAATGACAAATGCCCTGTTGTGAATGCAGTTAAACACTTCCATTTAATTCAAACAGCGGAATAATTCCTGTGTCCAAAGCACAATGAGCTAGGGACTTAAAGATGGAAGGTACATTTTAAACAAGTGAGTAGGGAAATTTTGTGGAATGGCTAAAAACTCATCTTGAAAAGCAAAGATAAAATGGATATAAGTGTCAGAAACAACTACTTTAGGATTCTGGAAACTGACCAAAGACATGTAACAATTTGAGAAATGTTTATTCAAGAAGTCCTAATGGGAATCTGTGGTCTTTCAGCCTGAGGAAGGTCTACTGTGTCCCCTAATACAAATTGTATGGAGTACAGGACAGACCATGTGGATCTGCACCTTTGCTGCCAAAGGGCCTGATTTAATTTGGTATGAGATGTCAAAAAAATCCATGCCAGGGCACACTGTTGAAAACAACAGAGGAACAATCCAAGAACAATAGCAAACAATCTGGAATAGCCAACATCACACCTTTAATGCCATATTGCAGGCTGGAGCAAGAAACAGACCAGCAGACCAGCAGACCAGCCATAATTTTCACAGAAGTTCTGGGGAATTTGTCTTGATAAGCTTTCACATAATCAGATAAGATAGTCTGGATTAGCTTTCTTATAACTATGGTGATCTGGAATGTTGTCCATTTATACACAGATCCATCCAAAATCAGGAAACACCAGAGGAAGCTTTAATTATCTCTTTGTCTCTGGCTGACTATGAGAGCTTGAGCATATGGAAATTAAAGGCCAGAGAAGAATTATAAAAATATTGAATTTGGATTGTGTTTCCAAACCATACACATATTCGTCAGCAAAAAGAATGGTGGCTGTTGGCTCAATGATTTTAAGTACTACTGTTTACCACTTATTAGTTGACCACTAAACTAAGTTGACCCAAAAGGAACCCCTAGTTAAACCAGGCTTAAGAATAAAAATTAAAAAAAAAAATAGAGAGCAAGAGAGAAATTAAAGTAATAATAAGAATTGAGCAGAGACCAGTGGCCATTCATTTTAGGGGACACATACTCTTTTAAATTATCCTGAATAAAGAAACAAACAAAAGAAGGATTGATTCAAATCTAGGCTGAAACTATATATTACCTGTAATGTCCAATTTTCAAATAATAATGATGGGATATAAAAGGAAACAAGAAATTGGAATGTATGCGCTTGGAAAAAAAACAGTACTAGAAGTTACTGATGAGGGTTTAAACAGAGAAAGTATTTAAAGAATTTATCTTTATAATATATAATAAAGGTAAATATGTCAATAATGACTCCTCAGATATATCAATGAAGATAAATTACACAAAAGAACAGCATGAAAACTCTGGAGTTAAAAAGAAAAATAATTGAAGTTAAAAACTTCACTAGAGGAATTTTTTTTTAAAGATTTTATTTATTTATTTGAGAGAGTGAGAGAGGGAACTGAGCTGGGGGATGGGCAGAGGGAGAAGCAGACTCCTCGCTGAGCAGGGAGCCTGATGTGAGGCTCAGTCCCAGGCCCCTGGGATCATGACCTGAGCTAAAGACAGATGCTTAACTGACTGAGCCACCCAGGCACCCCTCACTAAAGGAACTTAGAGCAGATGTGGGCTGACAGAAGAATAAATCAGTGAATGTGAAGACAGAACCATAGAGATAATCCAAGCCAAAGAACAGAAAGGAATAAGAAAAATAATCAACAGAGCCTTAGAGACCTATGATACACAATTAAGCTTACCAACAAATACACAGTGAAGTCCAGAAGAAAAGAAACGAGAGAGAAAAGGCAGAAATATGTTTGAAATGAAGGTTGACCACTTTTCCATATTTGTCGAAAAAATTAATTTGCACATCCAAGAAAACCAAGAGATTCTCAATAGTGTAAATACAAAATGATCCACAACTAGATACATTGCTGGAAACCAAAGATAAAATCTTTTTTTTTTAAAGATTTATTTATTTGTGTGTGGGAGAGAGAGTGAGCCTGTCAGGGAAAGGAAGAGGGAGAGAGCAGACTCCTCATTGAGTGTGGAGGCGGAAGTGGGACTAGATCCCAGGACCCTGATATCATGACCTGAGCTGCTTGGGCACTTAACTGAGTTAGGCACCTAACTGACTGTGCCACCTAGATGCCCCTCAAAGAAAAATCTTAAAACACCTGTGTTAACAGCACCTGTGTTACCTCTATTACACTTTATTTGTTGCAGCACTCACAACCACAGCATGGTTACCTAGCAGTGGCCAGTTTCTATTGAAAGCCATTGCATGGTCACATAGTTCCAGAAATTGGTTAAGATTCCTAGTATTCAAGTATGTCAAGTTAAGACTCTAATAAATTATCAGTGAATCTTTTTTATTTTTTAATAGAATTTAACTCTACATAATGTCTTTTACAAAAAGCACTCATCAATCCTTTATCATCTGGTTTGATTGTCCTATTGCTGGCCCTTCTCATAGAAACTTCTCAGTCTGTCACTTACTATTGGAAACTGAAACAACTATAGCTGTTAGAGCTAAAATAGATACTGGTGGTATTAGAGCAAATCTGTGGATCTAGAAAACCTCATGGACTATGTTGCCTCCGCCAGAGTCAGAAGATAGACCTTACTGGGGAAATAGCAGACAAGTTCCAGACCCCATCATGGCTAGGAAAGTTGTGAGAATCCTAGGATACAGATGCTTGGGACATTATCAACTTGAAGATCCATGATCTGCTGTTGACTAGGCACCCAGATTTTTGCATGAAGGCTTGGAGCTCCAAGACTGAGTCTTTCAATGAAAAAAGCAGAAGCCACATGACTTTCTATCACTTTGACTCAGAAAGCATATTGTGTCACTTTTATTTTAGCCTATTGGTTGAAGCAGTCATAAGCCCATCCAGATTCCAGAGAAAGCAGCATAGGCCTACCTCTCAATAAAAAAAAAGTGTTAAAGAATTAGCAGCCATGTTTTAAAAAACTGCAGCCTGCCCTCTGACTTACTTATTTTCCCTTTACATGTAAAATACACATTTCTCTTCCTAACACCCAATGCCTTCCTCAAGTTGCCTTCCCTTATAGCATCAGACTTCAGGTCAGGCCTAGGCTTTTAGCGTCTAAATGAGGCCCAAATGCTGACCTTCCTTGAGTTCGGTTGCTGAGGTACAATTTCTGTCAGTATGAGCATCTGTGAATTTAAGAGGTAAGCCTTTTTTCCTCATGCTCCCAACAAACAATGGTGAGACGGGCTTAGAAAAAACATGACAGATAAGCCCATACACAGAGGGGGAAAGTGGGAGACACAGCAGTCTCTGGTCCATAGTGATTCTGAAGCCAGCCAGGCAGGCATGTTGGTTTCTTGATTAGGCTCAGTACTGTTCCCTAAGATTGTTTTCAGTGTGTCTGCTATTTTAGGAGGAAAAAAAGCTTGGAAAAACTGTAGCCCCAAACTAACTATCCCTTTGTGTAGCGAAATAACGTAATGGATTTTTGAATAGAAAAACTTAATTATATGTGAAACTAACTAGGTTGTTGTAATATGAAACCAAAAAAATAGTCTTTTGAACAGGATATAAATGTGTTTATCACATAATGGTCTCGGTAGTGGTACAGAACTATTACGATGGCTCAATATCATTGAGGATCCTTCTAGTTCCATCTTCTTTAACTGTCATCCTTAGAGTGTTGTAAGTCCCAAGAAAGACCAAAAGTACTTATAAAAACAGAAAACACACAACTCATATACACAATAACATTTTTGTCAGACCCAGAAGATGACTCACTGATTATATAAAAGTTATGTTTTCACGTAGTATTTAGTTTTATGGAAAACTGGCCCTATTAAATGTGATGGAAAATGAACATAAATTTACATTTAGAATATGATCTTTGCTAAACACACCCATATACATATATCCCTCCAAGCTAAAAAAATTAAACTAAAAATCACTAAAATTCACAACTGTTACCTGTGGGCAGGAAATTATAGGCTTAATTTTTTTTCTGAAATGAAAAAAATTACTAGTAAAAATACTATGGATGCCCTACTTCCTAATTTTACAGTCCCTTTGGGTATATATAGATACTGGTTTTAAGAGATAGTCTGTCCTTGGGGCACCTGGGTAGCTCAGTTGGTTAAATGTCTGCCTTCGGCTCAGGTCATGATCCCAGGGTCCTGAGATAGAGCTCCAATCAGGCTCCCTGCTCAGCGGGGAGCCTGCTTCTCCCTCTCCCTCTGCCTGCTCTTCCCCCTGCTGTGCTCTCTCGCTCTCTGTCAAATAAATAAATGAAATCTTAAAAAAAAAAAAAAAGGAGAGAGGTCTGTCCTTTAGCTTATTTGATTCTTTGGGTAGTAATGTAATCAATGAAAAATATGTATTCTACAGATGTGATTTCAAATTGGTCATGGGCCCTTTCTTTATCAGATAGATTCCTAGAATGCTTTAATGATTGATGACTTGAAGCAGTCTCAGTCCTGGCCATAAACCTCATTGCTTTCTTGCCCTCCCTGTTTGGTCATTCCTAAATTAAATCACTATATTAGTGAGCTGAATAGTGACCCACAACATTTATGTCCACCTGGAATCTCAGGAGGTGACCTTATTTGTAAATAGGGTTTTTAAAGTTATAGTTAGTTGAGATCATACTGGGTTAGAGTAGACCCTAAATCCAATGACTGGTGCCTTTATAAGAGGAGGAGAGTGCACATGGAAACTACATGCACAGGGAGGAAGACCCATGTGACAAATAGAGGCAGGAGCTGGAGTCATACACCTACAAGTCAAGGCAAGGATTGTCCAGAGACACCAGAGCTAGGATGAGTCAAGGAAGGATTCTTCCATTAGCCTTTAAAAGAAGTATGGCCCTGCTGATAATTGGTTTCAAATGTCTAGATTCCAGAACTGTGAGAGAATAAATTTCTGTTGTTTTAAGCCAACCAGTTTGTGGCAATTTGTTATGGCAGCCCTATGAAACTAATATGATTATGTTCCAGAGAAAGGAACATATTGTATTAAAGTAATCTGAGATAAATAATAATATATGAGAAGTATTTTATATACAATATTCTATTAATTAAGCATATATTAATATGCTATTAATTAGGCTATATATTATATAATACATATAATATATCCTAATATATAATATATATAATATATAGCCTAATTATAATATATAATATATAGCCTAATTAATAGCATATTAATTATTAATAGAGCACATTATATATAATGTGCTATACTATATACTATATATAGTATATTATATATAATGTGTTATATATACTTGTGATATTACTCACATAATGCCTAAGAAGAACATAGACTTTGAGATACTTAAGAATTATCTACAGTAAAATCTTAAAATAGATTCCTCAAAAAATAAATAAAAGCTATATGTAACTGCTTATCAAAAGATATTTTGTTAGTTATCAATTGCTATGCAAATGTTAAGTTATGCACCTGTTTATGCATTTTAGTTTCTTATTCCACCTATACTATAAATTAGGATGATTTAATTTTCCCCACCCACATTCTAAAACCAACATTAGCAGAACTATAAATTATTCCACATACTTTACACAATTCTCCTCAACGAAGGATGAAACTTAGAAATTTGGACTCATAAATCAGAGGCAATGCAGACAACATGCTACTCACTAAATATATGAGAATTCAATATAATTTTCTTTTACCCACAGTTTCTCTGTGAATACAGGATTAATTACTAAATTAAATCAATTCATTTTAAATGCACATAATGTAAATAATTACAATCACAATTTGAATTCTAGTACTGCATTATATGAAATTTATGTTTGCTTTCATTTATTTAATCACTGGTTCTTATTAGAAAAGAACTGATGTATTTAGAGTCTAAATGATGTTTCCAACATGTTTTAAAAAGAAAACAGCAAGTATTGAAATAGTTCTGAAAGTCTAGAGAAAAATTTGAAATAGTAAATATTTATTGAATTTTAATTTAATGTGCGTAACATTCCAGAACATGTAGTGAGAAAAAAAAAATGAAACAGCTTGTTTAAAGCCTTCATTTCCAATAAAGTGGAAATAGTACCTTCCTCATGAAATTTCAGTAGTAGTAAATGACCATGGGAGTGTCTGTCATTTGTTTGCAGATGCATTCCCTTCTTTTTATTTGCTCTGCTAAATATTTCAGGGGCTAAACTTCTGCACCTTCTGTATTTTTCAAGCTTCCATGACCATTGGCTTCCAGCAAGGCTTGTCAAACGGCAGTCCTGGTGGGAGACTGAGAGTTGAGAGTAAGGTATAAACTAGGGTATTTTCCCTGTTTTCCTCTGCTTCAGTCAGTAACTTCAGATGTATCTTTGTCTCCTTGATGGTTCCAGTTCCCATTGGATAGCATCAAGTTCTGTGGCTCCTGATCAAAGAAATCATGTTTAGAAAAGTACCATTATAGTTATGAATTGCTATGCAAAGCATTAGCCATACACCAATATGTGGATTTTAGCTTTTCATTTCCCCCATAAAGTAACTTGAAAATAATTCTCCCCTTCCTTACTCCACATTCTGAAACCAGTCATTACTAATGTGTGGCATTTTTCCAGGTCATTTATCACTGTAGCCATCCCCTCCTTATCTCTTAATGTACATTTTTTATATAAATTATTATTAATATAATCAAATATCATACTTCAAAATTAATGTTGGTAATTCAGCATCTCAATTAATTTCCAATACAATGAGTAGAAATAATGTTATTAATATCCAAACCAATTTTTTATCCTCATGCTCAATGATCTTATCCTGTTTCCACTTCCTATTTGTTTCCACTTTTTACTGTTCCCTCTCTTATTCTCCTACTTTCCTGCCTTGCCTACAAATGAGAACTATTGCCATCTGTCCTGCCAACTTAACAGGGTTTCTGTGAAAGCAAAATAAGCATCTGCATCTAATCGTGTTTTGTAAACTGTAAAGAATTATTCATATATTAGTATATCATTTTGCACTGGCTTTTCTCTTTCCTTTCCCCGTGCACACCACGGACTTTTTCCAAGGTTGATTCATACTGCTTTTTATTTCATCCTACATATCTTAAACTATGCATTCGTTTTATGTGGATGAATCTCAATTCTCTTTCCAATTCTGGCACAGTTGGCAACTATCTACTCATAATTTTTACTTCAGCTTTCAACCATCACTTCATTCTCATTAAGTCCAAAAGGAAACTCATCACTATTTTACAAAAATCGATTTATTCGGCTCCATTGCCTGACTTCATTTGCTCTGTGAATATTTGCTTTTTTTTGATTCCATGGTCTAAAATACTGACATCACTATTTACTCCATTTTTCTCATATCTTACCTCCAAACGTGCAGATTTGTTGATTTTTCTTTCATAATATGTCTTTTATCCTTTCTTCCTTTTGCTGTTTTCGGAGTTTTGCTCTCATTTTTGTTGATCTTTCCTTTCAGACCTACTAAATGTGTACAGTTGTTTTATATTTATATCTGTGAATATCAGTCAGGAAATCACAGTTGATATTATTTAGTTCCATGTGAAAATTTAAAATGGAGTAACAGGTGTGGGAGAGCTAAAAAGACAACAGAAAAGGTTGACACAGCCCAGGAATTAGCAACAACAGGTTGCTGCCACCACCATGTGGGCTGAAGGAAAAGAGGAAGCAGAGTTCAGCTCTGTTTTGTTAATATTGTAACTGAAAGTACTGAATTTCGTTTTAGACACCACATTATAAGAAGGATGTTAAAAGTTAAGAAGAGCACTATTATGATAGTGAATGCCTGGAAAATGTCAAGTGAATAATCATTGAGAAAATTATAATAATTTTGCCTAAAGAATAGGTGGAGTGCTGGCAACAGGAAGGATATATCAATAGCCATCTCCAAATACTTAAAGAATGTTAATGGAAACATATATTTTGCTTTTTATTATACCGAAGAGAGCTTAGAAGCTTATGACATTGATTTTGGTCAGTGTGAAGCTGGATTTCAGAGTAATTAATGCTGCCTCAAAATATACTTTGCCTTGAAAATAATGACTACAGTATCATAAACATGATATTAGAGAACTCACCCAGAGGTTGACTTTGAAGCTGAAGAAAAGTCTTGGCAATGTGAAGGAGTAAAAACAGTAAAACTTCTTAAGTTCTTGGCAAGTTTTAAGGTTTAATATTAGATGGGGAAGAATATCAATTAAGTTCAAAATAGGTGATTAAAATTTTCACATACTACAGAAAATTAAAAATCAAGATGATCCAGGGTTCGTTCATTTTTTTTTGACAAATGATAGTTTCACCTGTGAAACTTTGTTAAGTGCATTCATTTGTGCATTGATGAGTATAAAACCAAGTTGGCCAATAGAGTTATTGGTATATATCACTAAGCTAAGGGGAAAAATAAATCAGTATAGGGAAGGAACATCAGTGTCAAATGAAGTTTTGCAAGCTATAGAAGTAGCCACTTATGCTTACATGCTGTAAAGACAGAGTATTACATTAAAGAGAGAAACAAAGATTTTACTATAAAATAAGATAATCAGGTGATAAAAATGATGCAAAGAACAGTCTTGATAGAGACCTAATCAAGCCAGTCAAGAGAGAGCCAATAAAGAAAAAAGATATGGCTCTAGTAGCAAGATTCAGGTCTCATGGTTCTTAAAATTTCCCACCATAAACAAGGCAAAGAAGCTAAACTCTCCCTCACATCACTATAAAAAATATCAAACTTCCAACTTCCAATTGGCTTTATTCACAGGTGTTTCTGGATTTTTCAGCCTTATTTCACATCTTGTTCTTGTCAACTATAGTCCTCAAGGATAGATTTGATCTTCTGCACTCAAGTATCTTTGTGGAAGAGGCACTTAAGAGGCAGGTTGGGTGGACCAGACATACTTTTTCTAGACAAAGAAAGGATGGAGATAAATATATACTATATATATATATATATATATATATATATATAGAGAGAGAGAGAGAGAGAGAGAGAGAGAGCGCAAAAGAAAGAGGGAGAGATGTAGATATACAAATATATGTATATTTATATACATATACACATGTATATATATGTATATATATAGATATATGTATACACACATATGTTAGGCAAATTTTAGGAAGAGAAGGGTAAAATCGACTTCAATCTTTAGCGAACAGAGTTTTTATTTCTGAGAACGGCAACAGTAGATAAGATTTTGATGCTGAAGAGAACTTGGCTTTTGGAAATAGCATTATGAGAACTGCAGTATAGTTGAGTAAGAGGATTACTGAGCATCACTCTGGAAATGAAGCTAGAAAGGATAACATTGTAATAGGTGAAAATTTCATGGTTTTCCATTTTCCTCAATTAAAATTTTCCATGTTTGTATGCAGGATAAAACTATAAATAAAATTAGTGTTTAAAAAGCAATCAAGATTTTTATCAATAGGAAAACTATTTTTTCACAAAATTTATTTTAAGAAAGAATTGGGAATGAGGGATTTTTGAGAGGTTTGGATGAGGAAGAAAAAGAATAGGAAAGATACACAGTATAGAAGTAGGTTTTGATTGTTTTTAAAAAAATCCTGGTTTGTTTTTTTTTTACATAGACACACTCAATTTTTAAAAATCAAATAAAAGTACAAGAACATATTCCAAAGCAAACATGAAAATATTCTGGTTACTTGGTGTTTGCCCCACTTCATTCAATGAGTTTATTATGACTTAATTTCACAATACACTCATAGATTTCTTTAAGTAAGCACTGGGTCTGATAGAATGTAACAAAGTTGGTAGAGAGGAGTTTTAGGATATCCTTATCAACTTGTATGAACAAAAATGGTCTTGATAAATTAGTTAGTTCAGATTTTATCAGCCTCAAGAACATCCCCAATGCATACAGGTATGTCTGTTAGATTCATTTACCTTTAAATTTTCTTTTTAAACTACAATTGTCTAGCAGTACCTTTTTATGTCTTTTCTGTATCTTCTGGGAAAAGAAAGACTCTACTATCAAAAATGAAATCATTAAAAATGTTAATAGTTATATGTGTGTGGTTGGATTGAAGATTTAAAAAAATCTTTATGGTAGGTGTATTTTCTATATTATTCTTTAAACATACATACTTGTTAAAAATGAATATTTTAATGTATGTGTATAATGTTCTGTGTATATGTGTATAAACAGGAATGTGAATGATAAATATAATCTATGTTGGAAACTAGTTCAGAAGAACATGACAAAAAGGGCAAGAGTTCCCACATTTTTAATGTACAATGTGTGATTCCAATCAGGATGAGACAGGAAATGTAGTCAAAAGTGGGTTAATAGGATAACAAGGAATGATTCAGCAACCATTTAAATAAGTGTGGGAGGGACCAGAAGATAAAGTAAGAAGTTTGTGATTCCGGGAGGAGGAAACCTGTTCAAAATTGTGCTGGGATGATATTGATTAGATTGAAAGCCTTCTCATGAGTAGCTGGCGTAGAGATGAAAAAAAAACAAACTAAAGGCAGGGGAAAGCTCTTCCATTCTAAACAGATTATCTATCATGTGCAAGAGCCCAGGGATTAGAAACAGAAGTTAGGGTAGATAGGGAAAAAAATGATGAGAAATTTGCTTTTTTCTTACACTTCTGAGTTGACTATAAAGATTAAATAATTTTCAGACTTATACATATTGATACATCTTTTATATCAAGCTAGATATTTGAGTCTGGATAGAGTAACCAGGACAGTTGAATTCATGTGGCAGTGTATTTTCTGTGTTTAAGTGATATCTGCTTATATTCCAAAAGTGTGTAATTATTTAGAATCATGGTCATGCACCAGAAGTAGGAAGTTAAATGGCTTTGTTTTGTTTTTTAAGATTTTATTTACTTATTTGTTTTAGAGAAAGAGAGAGAGAGTGCACCAACAGGGGGAGGAGCTGAGGGGGAGGGCGAGGGAAGGGGAAAGAACCTCAAGCAGACTCCACACTGACCAAGGAGGAGCCCAAGAGGCTTGATCCCAGGACCCTGAGATCATGACCTGAGCCAAAACCAAGAGTTGGATGTTCAACCAACTGAGTCACCCAAGTGCCCCAGAAGTTAAATGTTTTTAATTGCCATTTGTGATGGGTTTAATTGGCTGTCTTCTGAAAGTAGACTAAGTAGAGGGAAGACCTTTTCAAAACTCTTTAAAAGAAAAGCATAATTATAGTAACTTCTATTTAGAATATAAAGGCTAATTCCAAAGAGCCAAAAGTGCCTGTTGGAATTTATCTTAAAATGTCAGACAATCTGTTATGAAACAATATGGTTGCCTGCATGAAGAAATATGTTCATGCCAAACCAGTTAGTTGGAAGATCATTAACAAATAGTATAAACAGAGAAGGAAAAAGATGGATCCCCTAAGGAGATGAAATATTTATGTATCTTGGCTCAGAAATTCACTTGTGTTCAGCCCAACAGGTAGTCCCATACAAAGATACCATCTGCCCAGGGAAGTAAAACAAATTTTAGGTTTCAAATAGTATAGACTACAACAATCCAAATTCATGTGAATGTAAATGAGCATCTTCTCTTATTAACTCTAAAAAAAAAAAAAAGATATTTTCCTTGGGACAATTAGTTATGATGAATGTAGACTTACCCAGAATGAGTAGGCTACATAGCATGTTAGAACATGTGAAAATAAAGGAGATTGCTGAATAGGAAATTAAATATTCCCACCTTTCCACTCCAACTGCCCATTTCAATTGGACCACAGTACTGAAGATTAAGTTAATCATAGTTCTTGGCACAGTATCATCATAAACACCCACATGGACCCTATCTTGACAATTAATTTGATTTTATTCTCATACGATTTTCCCCTTCATCCCTCATCCTACTGACAATCATTCAGTTAGACTTTATTTAAAATGTCTTTGGTAATAAATGTTTTATTAACACTTATTAAGGTAATTTATAACATCTCATATTTCTTGTTTGTATATCATTGAGACTTACATTTTAAAAGTTTAATCCATGTGACTAAACTTTTGTCTAAGTAGTTACTTGTAACTTCACTTATACTGTGATGTCCACCCTTTGTATTTTGTCTAGTGTCCTTTTCAGTGATGGATACCTAGATTCCTATCATACTTTAAATTTCTACCACAAACATTACTGCAAGAAACATTCTTGTGCTTAGCCCTTAGTAGATATATATGTGAGAGAGAAAAAAATTATATTTATATTATTGAATTGCATATGTATGGGATATGAGATTATTTTATTTTTAGTTGACTATTGCCATATTGCTTGCTAACATGACTCCAACTATTGACATTCCTGAAAGGTAAATGAATGTTCATATATATCAATAGTCCCACAGACAAATAGCATTATCCAGTTCTCTGATTTTTTTTTTTCAAATAGGTGGAAAAAGTGTAAAGTGTGTGTTTCTCCTTTTCTATCTATTCACGTGGTTTTTCTGATTATCCCTTCATATGCCACTTACCCTTTTGGTTTTATTCTTTAGTAAATCACCTAATTGACAGATTTTGCGTTGAACTGAGAATGTCTTGGTAATAAGAAGTATTAATGATAATTGTAAGGGAAGGTTGAAGGAATGTGAATACCAAAGACAGCATTGTTATTTAAACCAATGCAGAGCCAAAGAGGATGCTGTGCCTAGTAGTTGAGTTGCACTGCTGAAATTAGGAACCCTATTCTGTGCCTTACCAGTTATATCATCTTTGAACATTGTGGCAGTATTTTCTCATTTGAAAAGTAAGCATCATCTTAGTACTCACTTTCTAGAGTTCCTGGGAGATTAAGTTAAATAATATACAGAAGAGACTAAAAAACAAAGCCTAGTCCTCATAAGCATTCAATAAATGACTGTTTTAAAAACTGTTGCCTCTAAATTTTCCATTAATAATTTTAGATTTCTTCAATTTTATACAGACAGTTTTACTTACCACATGTTATTAAGTAAATTAAATATTAATGAAGGGAAATAAATTTCATTCAGATGAACTCCAGATATTCCTATCAGACTCCTCAGGCCATTTTGCTACATACATATTCTGTCTTTCATAGCTCAGATGAACAAAGCGCACATCAGGACATGAACTGAGAAGCCAAAAACCTGTTCTGTCACCATCCTCCCTACATTTTTGAGATGTTCTGATTAGATGCTTTCAAAGGTTACCAGGACAACGGATGCTATCTTAAAAGTTAACTGAATAATGTACTCCAGAAAGGCAAACCATTACCAGCCATTTGTAAATCCATGTATCTTATCCCCCCTCCATCCCGGCTTCATTTATCTTCAACCATTTTTAATATATAAGAAAAATCTTAGTTGCAAAGGTTAATATCACTTCTGTTCTTAATTAGATGAAATTTGCTACCTCTAGCTATGAATTTAGTTCAGTATCTCATGTCTTATGGTGCTCATGAGTAAAATGTGTTCAGAGAAAACAATATAGAATTATGGGCAACCCCACGAATATCTGTTTACATAATTTTATGAGAAGCTGTGGGAATTTAAAAAATAGTGTACTTGTAATCAGGGAGAAGGCTTTTTTTTCTCTTCATTAGTAGAAAAAAATTAGTTGAGAAAGCTTTGTAAAGAAACATATTTTAAGGCCAAGAGCTTAAACAAAATTGAAATTTAATCTGTTGTCTCAGTAACAAGGACTTAAGAGCTTTTTTAAAAATAGAAGTGCAATTTGTTAAACATTCAACATAGTCACTTCTAATTTATTACATGTTGATTCCTATCATGAAAATTGAAATATTTAATTCTTATGAAAATGATAAGGAAACTAGAAATAGACTTTGTGAAATTCTATAGTTAAGGCCCTGTGACTGGCCAAAACCCATGATGTAATTGACCAGGAAATAGTCTAGTGACCATATAAATACCTGATTGGTTTCAGTATCTTATCATTTTGGCACTGTTTTAAAAAGTTGAATAGCACTGTTTGAAAATAAAATCTTACAATTTAAGTTGCATTTTTGTTGTTCTGGATTGCAAAGGATATTTAGAGTTGTGTTTCTTTGTCATTAGTCGTTTTTGTTTTATTTCATCTTATTTATTGATGAATTAATCAGTAATTAATTAATCACATTTTCCCATGTCCTATACCTTTTTTATATATATTCTTCCTTGTATGCACTTAGATTTAGTGCTATTCAGATATATAAACGTATAGAGAAAAACATAATTCAACAAGATAAAATATTTGAATTGGGTGATAAATGGAATGAATTAAAAAACAGAGGTAGGAAAGTATAAGTGAATGTACTAGAAAAAATGTATGCAAGACAGAATATTATAGCATTGTGGGTAAGAGCACAAATTTAGAGTTAGACTAAATTACGTGTGAATTCCTGCTTCACAAATTTACCTGACTTTGTGCAGATTACTCTGACTCTCTAAGCTTCAGTAGTCTCAAATGTAGGTTAATATATTAGTTCTTGCCTCACAGAGATGGTATAAAAAAAACAAATTACAAAATGCCAAAAAGCATTTACACCTGTATCTATCGTATAGAAAATGTTCAATAAATACCAAATATGCTCATGATGATGATATCTTTTACATTTCATAGTGGTTTTGGATTAAAGTTTTACTGTGGCAAACTTTAAAATAGTTATATTTCTCTTTCATCAAATGAAATACAGCCATAGCTTTGATGAAATGCAACTCTGTTCAATGAAACAATATTCTCTTATGCATTCTCACAAATAAAGCCAGTGACAAATGTTAGAGGACTTATTACAGTAATACCACTTGCTGATGGCTGAGGGCTACAAGACAGACTGCAGTTTTGTAAAAGAAAATGACTAGGTTTGGAGGGAAAATTTCAAAGAACAAAATGTCTTCCAAATATTCCAATAAACATTTAAATCTAGAGAGTTACCATAAAACTTATGTAAAAGAATACGTAAACTAATTTTTGCCTCTTTTGAGAGTTTTGGTAGAGATCGAGTGTCCAAATACTTTTGAGATTACAGTTTTCTGGTAATCATTAAAACTATGTTATGTTGTTTTACAATGCCAAAGCATAAGCTTTAGTGTTAACCAGAAAGAATAAGATAGGCTTGATGTTCTCCTAATATTTACAAAAGTATCAATTTGTGTAAATTTAAAAATAAAATATAAGACCTGTAGGTCCCTACCTTCCTCTCTCCCATCACTTAATGTTTGTTAATCAACCATTCTCTTGCCCATTCTTCTCCTTGTCTTTTATTTTCCTTCCCTTGGAGAGAAAAAACAAACAACAGCAAAACTGTGTAAACAGATGCTTGCAGAGTTATTGAATGTTCTCAGAGGTACAAGTAAAGCCTGTTAGAGAATCCTGGCCTCATAAATTCTGTGAACCACCAAAACTCATTCAAAGAGAGGTTAATGGGTTTTGACCTAATCAGTTCTTCCAAGGTCCTTTGTGGTTGTTCTGAAATGGCGTAAGTGGTTCACAAGTACTTGATATCAAATCGAAACCATTCTCAGTGCCAAAGGAAAAAATCTTACGGGCACTTGGAGAACTATTAAACTGCTTAGGCTGTTCCAAAGAAGAACGAGAGAAAATTAGCATTCCAGAAATCTTTTGGGAGTTATGTATTACCATAGAAGAATTTGGGTAGTAGTAGCCAAGTGTTCATGGTTTATACTAAAATTTCATGAGGACTGTGATGTGATCAGAAGCCTTTGGTTTCTGTCAAGAGGAGGAAATAACCCAAAATGATAGGCAGAAATCACACACTATTGAAAGTAGAGGTCAAGAGTATGAATTCTGAACCCTATTGCCTGGATATGAATCGTGATATCCCATTCATTAGCTTTGAGACCTCAGTTACATGAAATTTGTCACTGTTGTCAAGCCTGGGAATGATGGCTTCAATTTGATGTCAAGTACTCGTGAACCACTCGTGCCAAATCAGTCCTGGAGTCTGAGTTTTTCCTTTAACTTAAGGATGAGCATCCATATTTTCTCCAACACAACACTGACTTAGGCTGCTAAGCCAAATGTCCAAGGTGCCCCCAAATAAATGGGGCCTGAGGGAGTCATGAGAGGACAGAGAGTTAAGTGTCTTTGTGCCAGTAAAAGTGAAAGTCCTGGCCTCCTTATTCTTGCAGACACTTCAGATCTCTTGGCTAATATCTGCCTCATGTGGTTGTAACATTAGAAACATGTATTCTCGTTACAGGTTCTGGCCCATGATGATGATTGTCAGCATTTCTCACAAAGATGTTTAGTAGTCCCTGTGTTGAAATCACGTCCGCGACAATGTCACAGTGGCTTTTGTAGCACTTAAAATGCTAGGAGTTCATGTCTTTGTAAAAGGAGTTTCTGAAAAAAAGAATCACCGTGAACAGAACATAAGAGAAATAATTGTCTTTCTGTGCCTCAGGCATGCTCTCACCAATCCAATTTTAAAGTAGAAACAAAACACAGAGCAGAGGGGTAATAACAGCCATGTTTTAGAAGATGAGGCAGAAATGTTAGATGATTCAGGGAATGTCTATAGATTGAGTTTTTTTTTTTTTAAGCTGGCCCCAAGGGAGGAAAAACATGAAGAGGAAAAAATTAGATGAATATGAGCAAATATCATTTCAATAGGCGGAAGCCTGGCACCAAAATAAAATGTGCAGCAGTAAAAACATGAAAAGTAAATAAAATGAATGGCTGTCTAAATGGAGGCATAAAAGAAACATCACTATACACATAGCATAACTTCTGATTTCTTATAGTATAAGGAGTGCTCTTATACCAAATAAATTTCCAGAAAGAAATATTGGCATGAATTCAGCCTAATCGTCTATTTTTTATATAAGGACATGAATAGAAAACTTAAAAATATATTCCTACTATAGATACAGTTTAACCTAATCTAAGGGAGTGGAGTAGAGCACAAGATCTGGTTCCTGGTGGTATAGGGGTAGTCTTATATTTAGATGACAAATTCATTACTTTTTTGTGTGTAGAAACCAACCCTTTTCCCCTGTCAAGTGCTCTCCTTAGGGCAATCTGCAAAACTTCAATCACAAAGGTGTCCTAGGGCAAGAAGTCTGTGGGGGCATCCATTACTAAGTTTATCTGCCAAAACTACTTCCTGCATCTGCATTGGTAATGGACCCCTTATTCTTGTTCTGTGTCACTGCTGGATAAATATGGAGGAGGAGACTGGAGGGTGAGGGAAGGGCCATGGAAAGGTTTCCAAGAATAAGATCAGGATCTGGCATGCTAAACCAAGCCTTGATAGAAAATATGGGTGACTTTGGCTTCCTTGTTTACTGTACACCCACAGCGTAAGTTCCAGGCTCAGTATTAGGAGTGATATGTAAAGGGGGTGGGTACAGTGATCAGGTCCAGAGATTAAATTATCAGATTTTTATTTATTTTAAATTTTTCTTTAAAGATTTATTTCTTTTAGAGGGAGAGAGAGCACACATGCACAAGTGGGGAGAGGGACAGAGGGAGAGAATTTTCAAGCAGACTCCCACTGAGTGCAGAACCCCAACATGAGGCTTGATCTCACAACCCTGAGATCATGACATAAGCCAAAACCAAGAGTCAGACGCTTAACCAACTGAGACACCCACGTGCCCCTCAATGATCAGATTTTTAAACTGCAAGAAGCTATCTCAGTCAGAACCTTGGCATTACAAATGAGGAAATGGTTCCAAAGAAACATAGGAAACAATCTACCCAATATTAGCCAGTGCGGAGTTAGACCAGACTATAAGTCTGCAAATGCATTGATGTGCTCTCTTTCCTTAAAGAAAGCCCTGGATCCTAATTATCTTGTAAATATTTTTATTGGTAGAGAAGTACATTGTATATTGCAAGAAAATCTAAAGTAAGAGAAGACACAGGGTAGTTCTGGCTTTGCAAATCCTGTATGTGCTTCCTCTCGTACTTTTACATATTTCTACTCTACTGTTTGCCACATTGCATAGAAATTGTTCCCTTGTCGGTGGTTAACACAGTTTCTGAAACATCCATGTATTTTAGTTGAGATAAACGGTGTGATCTTGAGTAAGAAAATTGCCTTTTGTTTCTGCCTCAACTTTTCTTCTTCAGTAGCGAGAGTAATAATTTTTTGCCTGCTTAACTGGGTTGTTGTGATGACTAAGCACTGTAATGTATGTGATACACTTTACAAATGGAAATTAATCATTCAGGGAAAATGGTAGTGGTGGTAGTAGTGGAAATAGTAGCAGTGCTCATCATACATTAGTAATCCCTATGTACCTAATATGGCCAGAATGAGGAAATTCAAAGAAGAGAGGTGAAGGAGTCTGTCCTTTATGTGAGTAACATTTGCCAAAATGATAGTTGTTATTTGGTGGATCTAAATTAGACCAAGCAAAAATGGTTAAATAACAGAAAGGAAATGTACCAAAATGTAACATTTTCAGGTGCATCTGAACTATTCCAAACCTGAACAATAACGCAATAGTGAGTCTGAAAAGTATTCCTACAAAAACAAATAATGGTACAGGTAAAGAAGGTGACTAATACCCCCAATTGTCATAGTATTATTCGTTTTTCAATCCAAATCCACTTTTTCTTGAGTTGAGCTTTATCAGGGTGCTTATTTATAATTTTTTAATACAGCATTAGTGAAAAATTCAGAATGCAAGTGAAATATGACGTTGATTATTATCTAGAGTTTGTGATATGACACCCATTGTGAAAACTAAAGGCTATATACTTTCTAAAGTATAGTATTAGACATTGAGGTTTCTATTCAGATGCCCTTTATTGAGAAAATTCAGTGTTGCAACTAAAGCAAAGTTTGCAGAAAATTTTAAGAGTTAATCTGTTTAGATTTTTAAAGTCATTTGTCAGTACATAACAGATTTTCCCATTTTTCTCATTTGTGGTTGCAAATTGTTTTCTCCAAAGTAACCATGTAGTTCTGGAATTCTATGGCAAACTTGAACATAACTGCTAAGAAACTATTGAGTACACATTATTAAATATAATATGTATTAACAGTGAATATTTATATTAGATTTTATTCCAAAATGCTTTTGAACCATTGATTTGGTGATATATCACTTAATGTTCTCCCCATGATCAGCTTTATCCCTGTGCATATCGCTTGATGAATTCTTTTTAGAGAGGTTTATATTGAGGTGTGAGTTTTATCATATATGATTTATTTAATTCTCTTTTGTATGTTTCCTACTTAACAAAAATGGTAGCTGAAAGTATTTTGATATACTTGCTCTTAGTTAAGTGATAGGTCTTTTGCTCTCTGAAGCTACAAAACAATAAATAATCTACCAGTAAATGAAATTTTTAAAAGTCAATCTGTACAAAACTAAATATTTATAGACATAATTGATTTAATAAGTCATTCCTTCTAATGCAAGGTACTTATTCATACTTGCCCAAAGGTGTCTAGATATACAGGTTGTTACAGATTAGACAAAAATAATAAATTTTTCTGCCTAGCTAGACCAGAGTTTGGGTGTGTGTCCAGTAATTGGCACCTTACCATCTTCATTATTGATATGCATGGAGGTTTTTGCTGTTTTATTTCATTTTAAAGGAGAGAAGGAAGCAAGAATGCTGGTGATTTGGTGGCTGGCCAGACACAAGTGAATTTTTAATAATGTGTCCATCAACTGATGCATGGATAAAGAAGATGTAGTGTATATATACAATGGAGTATTACTCAGCCATCAAAAAGAATGAAAATTTGCCATGTGCAAAGACATGGGTGTATCTAGAATGTATTATGCTAACCAAAATAAGTCAATCGAGAAAGACAAATACCGAATGATTTTATTCATATATGGAATTTAAGGAGCACAACAGATGAACATATGGAAAGGGCATAAACATGAGAGAGGGAAGCAAACCATAAGAGACTCTTAATGATAGAGAAGAAACTTAGGGTTAGTGGAAGGAAGTGGCTGGGAAATGGGCTAGATAAGTGATGAATATTAAGGAGGGCACTTGTTAATGATGAGCACTGGGTGTTATGTGTCAGTGATGACTCACTGAATTCTACTCCTGAAATCAATATTGCACAGTATGTTAACTTACTAAAATTTAAATAAAAATTTTTAACAAATGTACTCTTCACATGATTTAAACTCTTCTGTTTAGAAGCATAAGGATCGGAAGCTGAGAGGGCTATTTATTTTTATGAGATACTGTTGAATGTAGGAAGGGTATTTGTCAAGAGAGACTTTGTCAGGTGCTAAATCCAAGGAGAAACCTTTTGGAGCCAGACGAAAAAGAATGTTGTGAAGCTGGTGAGGAGGGGCATATCTACCAATCTCTATGTCTTGCACAAAAATGTTTAGGCACCTAGAGTACAGAACACTTATTTTATTGAACTCTAGAACTCTCAGTGTCCTCAATTCTCTTAACTATCAAAAAGGGATAAAGGTAATAGTAACACTTCATTTGTAGTGTTGCTCTACGTACTAAAATGGAGCATTCTAGTTACAAGGCTTTTAAGAGTGTCTGGCACATTGCACCCACTCAGGAAATGTCAGGCATTGTTTTCTCATATAATTACTTTTTATTCATGTTAGACTTGTGAAATGCTGAGACTTCACCAAAAGCATTTTCAGAGTCCTCTGTTTAAACAAAGAGGTTGATGAAAAAAATCAATCACAAATTTCATAGTACAGTGTGGGTGATAGTGATTCATTGATGAACATTTTAAGATAGTTATATATTTGCTTATGGTCTCCTCGGTGCAAATGAAGATTCTTTGTAGTGTCCAGAGAATCTCTCTTCATGTTCTTTATTTTCGTATGTGCCGTCGCCCACAAATTTCATCTGTCCTTTTCTCAACATGAGAAAGGTAGCAATGCTGTACTCACAGTGCATGAGTCTTAGGAGCATGTTTATATTAAAACAAAATAGATCCTCTTGCCTCTCTAGTTTCCTAATACTATTTTTTTAATTTGTGTTACATGAATTTTAATGATTCTGTGTCATCCACCAAACCACCCATGCATCCTGGCTTCTAAAGACTCTGTCAAAGGATGTCACTGTTCTTGATGAACACAAATGCAAGTCTTACTTTGAGTATGTAGAAAATGTGAAGGAAGGATAATTTGTTTCTTGGTCATGTTGCAGAATTCTGATTAGGGCTGATTAGAAATAGAATTTTCAGGGCACCTGGGTGGCTCAGTCAGATAAGTGTCTGCCTTTGGCTCAGGTCAGGATCCTGGGGTCCTGTGATTAAGCCCTGCATCAGGCTTCCTGCTCAGTGGGGAGTCTGCCTCTCCCATGCTCATTCTCTCTCTCAAATAAATAAATAAAATCTTTAAAAAAATAGAATTTTCTTCCACTTTCAGCTTCCAGTCACTTCATCTATTTAGCCTTCCTCAATAGCCAATTGAGAAATTTTTTTTCTCCTTCTTATGAATTCCAATAACATTCTTGGACCATATTTTAAATATCTGTTATATACTTCCTTGATTGTAGTACTTTATCAAGATACTTTCCCTTATTAGGAATTTTAGTAATTTTTAGTATAGTCTTTGACCTATATATTTTCCTCTAACATATTTTTTTATTATTATTTACATGACACAGAGAGAGAGAGATCACAAGTAGGCAGAGAGGCAGGCAGAAAGAGAGGAGGAAGCAGGCTCCCTGCTGAGCAGAGAGCCCCTTGCGGGCCTTGATCCCAGGACCCTGGGATCATGACCTGAGACGAAGGCAGAGGCTTTAACCCACTGAGCCACCCAGGCACCCCTCTAACGTATTTTCTGCATGCATTGGTTATTGAATAAATGTTTACTGATTTACAAAGCATAGTTTATTTTCTCCCCCTGATAAGCAGCGTTATACAACAATCAAATTGTGGTGTGCTCTGTTTATCATCTATACTTATTAACTGCTGAGATGGATCACCATCACATTTATCTGCATCATCAACAAACACCTTACAAGTAGTCTAGTAGATGCTTCAGAACTTTTCCCTGGGACACTCAATATGTCTGCTATTTTTCCTTAACAGTTTCACAATTAGAACTTTACCAAACTATTTTAAGGTTTTAATTCATGTGATTAATTTCACCTTAAACTCCTATTAGCCCTTAAGACATTGCCAATAATAAATTTGGGGCCATTTCTGAGAGAAAAGTTTGTTACAAAGAATGAGAAAGAATATTAGGGAATCAGGATCCAGAGAAGTATGGAAAAACTTTATATAAAGTGGATATTGAAAGAGGTAAGGCTAAGCTTTGGCCTTACTTTCAAGGATTACTCTTTCAATATAAATATTTAGAGAGTTTGCTTTTTTTCCCCCATACCACACATAACTTTTAATTCTAAATATTTAACATGAATCTGAATCTGGGAGAAAAAAATTATAAAGAAATATGGAAATTTTATTTTAAAAAATTTCTAAGAAGGTTGTTTTTTCTGACATTGAAAGGGGAAATAATTTTCACACTTTAAATAATGAAGTATAAACTATAATCCAATATGTTGCAAGTGACTTCTCTTTTAATATAAACTGTTTTCTTTACTTACAAATGAGGTTGTTTGCCATATGTATTAACTTATTGATTGAGCTTCTAGATCACCTGGTACAGTTGACAATTTCCTTCTAATAATGAAATTTTATTCATATTTTATCCTAAAATATAATAGAAATCTTACTTCGTTACATAGAGCACAGAGATAAATCTGTTTTTCTCCATCTTTGTCATTTTAACAGTTGCCTATGAAAATATACTACAGAGATAAGGGATGTTTCCCAATAAATCCATAACATGTTATGTCTCTGGGATCTGGGTTACACAGAATTAATGTCACCATCTGCGTCATGACTAGCCTTGGGATAAAATGCATGAAATCTACCCTGGTCCACCATTATTTGTGTATAGCTGCTGTCCTACTCCATCTAGTTTTTGAACAAAAAAGAAAAAAAATCTATGTTCCCAAAGTTTAAAACTGTGTTATGGTCCATAGAGATAGAAAGCTGAGTAGGCTGTGGGGTCAGAAGAAATGGTGAGCAACTCTTTAATGGGTGTTGGGTTTTATTTCTGGTGATAAAAATATTTCTTAACTAGATAAAGGCAATGGTTGCAAATCATTGTGAATATACTAAGTGCCACTGAATCCTATACTTTAAAATAGTTAATTTTATGTTATGTGAATTTTACCTCAATAAAAAGAAAAAACTATATCAAAACTTTCAAAAGTGTTCTAACAAATGATCCACATATGTGTGGATTTGAGAGGATCCATTATTAGGGTTCAATATCTTCTTGTTCAAACCTTGTCAGAATCATATATTTCCTTATTTCTTTTTCCAGTTACTGATATTGGCATGATCAGTCACCAGTTCATTCCTCATAATCTTTTTGGTTTTTGTCCCATTACATTAGCTATAATGTCTTATTGCACTGAATTCTTCTTTTTATCTATCTTGGTAGGTGAAATTTTTACTGTCTTCACCTCTAAATTTCCCAGATCAGAAACAAGTGTTTCACCCTTGATCTTTCCTGTTCTGTGATATATAGAGTTATGGTCCTTAAAAATGTCTGTGTCCTAATCTCCAGAATCTGTGACTATGTTAGTGTATGTGGCATACGAGACTATGAAAACATGATTAAGTAAGTTAAGGACCTTGAGAAGAGCAGAGTATCCTAGACTATTTGGGTGGATCCAGTGTAACCCAGTTGTTAAAATCCAGTAACCTTTCCATACTGTGGTAAGAAATGGAAATTATGGAAGCAGGGTCAGAAAGATGCAACATCGCTAGGTTTGAAGATGGAAAAAGGGATCATGAGCCAAGGAATAAAGAGTAGCTCTATAAGCTAGAAAAGGAAAAGAAAGAAATTCTCCCCTAAACCATTCGGAAGAGCACAGCTCTGCTAACATTGATATTAGTTCAGGGATACTGTGTCAGCCTCTAATCTACAGAACTGTAGAATAATAGTTTTGTGTTGTTTTAAACAAGTATTATCTGATATTTTATAATAGCAGCAATAGGAAACTAATACATTTTCCTTTCTCATGTGACTTTATGGAAACTACCTCCTTGTCTTTCAAATCTATTTACTTTTTCCCATTTACACTTTACTACCTTGTTTTATGATTCATTACATTTTTGGATCATAGCAATAAATTCATAAATACTTCTTTTTTATTTCTAAAGTCACTTCGCTCTAATTCATTTTCCACAGTGCAGTTAGAATTGCCATACTAAGAGAAGAATCTGAGTATAAATTACTAAAAAATCTCGTCAATCATTGCT
This sequence comes from Ailurus styani, assembly GCA_002007465.1. NCBI lineage: Eukaryota > Metazoa > Chordata > Mammalia > Carnivora > Ailuridae > Ailurus > Ailurus styani. The sequence continues at coordinate 3,287,882 of LNAC01000166.1, read as the reverse complement.
ATTACCCTCAGGATAAAGTCCAATTTCCTTGTATGTTTCCACCAGCCCCTTGGCGATCTACTTCCTGATCTCTCTCCATTTATCCTCCAGTGATTTATGATCCAAATATACATTAAGTTTCTGAAAAACACTCATTTCTCTTGCCTTTGGATATGTAAGAATTTTCACTCATTTACACTATCATCTCTATCTAGTTAACACACATTTATTCTTTACCTATCGAGAGAAATAACACCTTTTTTAAGAAGTCTTTTCTGTATCCATAAAATTAGATTTCCTATCATTACTTGATCTTACTCTCATTGAGCCCATCATAATCTCAACTGTAGCATTTATCAGTCTACAGAATGGTGTGATTTAGTTTTGACTTGAAAGTAACTGAATAGTAACTTTTTTAAATTTTTAGGTCAGTTATTAGGTATTCAAAAATGATATGTAAATCAATGAATAAATATAAATACTTACCTTCTCCAGTATGTATGCATGTGCACCAGTTTTTTAATGCTTACTTAATGTAGTTTCTACCTTATTATAACTTTAAATTGGTGGTTGCAGTTATAACATCATTTTAATCAAAGTCTTCCTATAAAAAAAGTAATACTGAATGATGTGGAGAATATCCTCAGAGTACTGCCTGGTATAATTCTAAATATTCATTTATGTCCACTTCATTGGATACAAAATAATTAATCTGGTGGCTCTTATCTAAATTGTAGGCATACTGCCTGTGAGGAATTAACCAGCTTTTAGAAGTTTCCCTTGCAAATCCAAACCTATTAAATGACACAGAATGTCTCAGCATGTAATACAGTAATGCAATTATCACCGACATTAATTCTTACATTCTAAATTGCCCTTTTAATCATGTTTTAAAAGAGGAAATTATGATTACTTTCTGCTCTTTATCATTTATCTCTTCTCCCTCTGTTTGAAGAAGCAGTGTCTGGGTCCAAAAGAATAGTTATAATAAAGCCATCAATGACTATTTTAGTTAATAATACTTTTAAAGTTTTCCAGAAAAGTCATATAAATATTGAAAATGTTAGGTATATTAGCCACTTCTTGATACAAGTGCTTGTTGATGTTTTTATCAATTCAAAGGCATTTATAGAATGTTATCTTAACATATACTTTATAGATACAACTAGTGTATATAACCTTTATAGAATTATTTCCTTGGGGTAAATAAATGGAAGCCTAAACTCTGAATTTTTGCTTCTGAAAACAACCACTTAGGTACCGGGTGACTTATACATAGTATATTCAGTTGCAATAGATTAAAAGTCCCAATAAACTTATTCCAATTTTGATTATTCATACACTGGTTATTTGCCCTTCAGTACATCTTACTTTATATGGAATATTTTCTTTTCTTTTCTTTTCTTTTTTTTTAAGATTTTATTTGTTAGAGAGGGCTAGAGAGAAAGAGAGCACAAGAAAGAGAGCACCAGCAGAGGGAGTCACAGGCAGAGGGAGAAGTAGGCTCCCTGCTCATCAGGGAACTCCATGCAGGACTCAATCCCAGGACCCTGCGATCATGACCTGAGCCAAAGGCAGATGCTTAACCAACTGAGCCACCCAGGCATCCCGATATGGGATATTTTATTAATCTATAAAATGAGGTTAATATTTATTCTACCCCCCTATGTCATAGAATTAAGATAGTAAATCAAGCAAAATAGAATATTGTAAAATTATAACAATTTGACATTATTGTTTCTTCCTGAATCAGTTTTGGTAGTTTATGTCTCTAGGACTGCATCCATTTCTTCCAGATTGTCAAATTTGCCGGCATGTAGTTGCTCATAATATGTTCTTATAATTGCTTGTATTTCTTTGGTGTTGGTTGTGATCTCTCCTCTTTCATATATGAGTTTATTAATTTGGGTCCTTTCTCTTTTCCATTCGATAAGTCTGGTCAGGGGTTTACCAGCTTCTACTTCTGTTGATTTGTTCTACTATTCTTTTGGTTTCTATTTCATTGATTTCTGCTCTGATCTTTATTATTTCTCTTCTCCTGCTGGGTTTAGGCTTTCTTTGCTGTTCTTTTTCTAGCTCCTTTAGGTGTAGGGTTAGGCTGTGTACTTGAGATCTTTCTTGTTTCTAGAGAAAGGCTTGTATTGCTATATACTTTCCTCTAAGGACCTCCTTTGCTGTTACAATTTGACATTATTACTAAAATGAAAAATATTCAGCTATGACCAGGGTGAATACTTATTAAAGTAAATGAGCAATATAAATCATTTGAAAATAAACAATGTTCCAATTTAAACATTTTCTCTAACAGTCACCAAATTAAACATTTCTTCTCCCAATTATCTTATATGATAAATTAATTATATTGTTATCAAATGTTGCTAAATTTTATAACATTTTAAAGTTCTTAAACCAGATTGCATTGATTGTGTCAGGTGATGATGGAGATAGAGATTATGCATGGCATTGTTTTCCATGTTGTTTGTATTAAATAAAGAGCAACAAGTTACATTAAAAAATAGAGCCAAGAGTTTTATCCTCAAAGAGATTATAGTCGAGGGTGAAAACAATCAGGTCTTAAGTTCAACATATCTGATGAGATATAACGTTTTAAATATTGCTTTGTAAAGTTTGCTATGAGAAATACATGACAAACAAATGCAATTCAATATCCCATATATACAGTGGGCATCACACACTTTCATATGTACAAAATTTACTAATGAAATAGTTATTGAGGATCAGAGAAATTAAGTAATCAGTTCACACACATCAAAAAGATTCAAGTTTATGGGAAGGGATTTTAATTGAGAGGTGATAGAATCTGTTGCACTGCTGGAAAGATAGGAAACAATGTTTATACACTGCGTCACATTTTGGTGATTCTTGCAATATTTCAAGCTTTTACATTATTATTATTATTATTGTTATGACGAGATGTGATCAGTGATTATATCTCACTAAAAGCTCAAATGATAACTTTTTTTAGCAATACAGTATTTCTTAAGGTATGTACATTTTTAGCCATAATACTATTGCACAATTAATAGAGTACAGTATAGTGTAAACATTACTTTTTTTTTTTTAAGATTTATCAGAGAGAGAGAGAGCCAGAGGAGGGGCAGAGGAAGAGGGAGAGAGAGAGAATCTTCAGCAGATTCCCTGCTGAGCATGGCGCCTGACATGGGGCTCCATCCCATGACCCTGTGTTCATGACCTGAGCTGAAATCAAGAATCACTTAACTGTTGTAGGCGCCCAGTGTAAACATTACTTTTATATGCACCGGAAATGAAAAAATTATTTGGCACACTTTGTTTTGATACTTGCTTCATTTCAGTGCTCTGAAATCAAGCACAGTATCTCTGAGGTATGTCTATTGATTTGTGCATATGTATATGTCAGAAATTACTCTCAGCCCCTTTTTTTGCTTACACACATAGGAGGCTGCAGTGGCATTTTTTGACATGAGGATTATAGGAACAGTAAGTTTAGGATATGCAGATGCTGAAGCTAAATGTGGATGTTAATCTTGAGATGATTACTAGACATCTCTAGTGAGTTCCAGTAGGCCATGTGGTATACATGTCTTACATGCAGAGGATAGATATGCCTGGCCTTGGCTCTGAATTAAATTTAGGATAGTCAGCATATGCATATTATTTGAAGCCCTGAGAACACTGAGAAGTGAGTATAGATGGTATAGAACAGTGTTTCTGAGACTGAACTCTGGATTCCTGAAAAACTTAGAGGTCAAAGACAAGGAGAGGAGAAACCAGCAGTGGAAGCTGAGAAGGCATTTGTAGTGAGGCAGAACTGAGAGAGTAGTGTCCCATCAGTCAATTCTGCCACTATAGAGACAAAACGTGATAACTGTGCAGACAGATGTTAACAAAATAGTTAAATAAAATGAACCTAGTGAACCATTCAGCAGAAATTTTTGCTTTGTACCCATCTTCCTAAAATATGTGTAAACGTAAAACCCTATTCAGGCCAATTCTACTGTTCATTTCTATTCTGATTAGAAATTATGGAAATTGAACTTGAACTCATGAAGAACAACAGGAAATTCCAAAAATGACTGGATTAAATGATCAAAATTTAAAAAAAGAAAGAGAGAGAGAGAGATTTCTAAACTTAAAAATAAGCAAACAAATTAAATTCACACCAGACCAGGTGTGAATTACATTTTTCTACACATGTATATTTCATTGTCTCTCACTGAAAGCTCATTTCTCATAAGGGAACACTTAACTGCTCAAAAATCTCAAGTCCCTCACTTTTTAATTTCTGCCATCATAAAGCCTGAATATTTTGAAAATTTTTAGGGAAAATCTCTGCTTGCCTTGAACTTACTCTTGAACTAAGTCAACTATGGCTGAGAGTGGAGTCAGGTAAAAACATAGGCATTCCCACTGAAAACAAATGGATGAGGTGGAGAAAATACAAATTCCTTAAAGAAAATGAAAGAGGGGGGCACCTGGGTGGCTCTGTGGGTTAAAACCTCAGCCTTTGGCTCAGGTCATGATCTCAGGGTCCTGGGATTGAGCCCCGCATCGGGCTCCCCGCTCAGTGGGGAACCTGCTTCCTCCTCTCTCTCTCTGCCTGCCTCTCTGCATACTTGTAATCTCTCTCTCTCTCTCTGTGACAAATAAATAAATAAAATCTTAAAAAAAAAGAAAGAGAAAATGAAAGGGGAATGTGGTTATCGGAATAACAGAAAGGATACTAAATAACAAGGCAGGGAAAAAAATTAGTTTGCACCTAACCGTGAGCCCTGTTTCATATATGTTCTAGCCTCAGGATCAAACAAACATTTCTTTTTTTGGATTTTGGTTTCTCTGATTAATTCTTGCCAGTGTCAATGAGTCCATAATATTTAGGATGATGTTAGTGTATATTTCAATGGGCTATATGAAATTGTGATTAATTTGATTGAATTCAGACTTCTCAGAGTCACAGTTGATTGGATTTCTTCAATTTAAGTTTATTTTTAATTCAGATACTAAAGAAAATAACTGGAGGGCACCTGGGTGACTCTTATGGTTAAGCGTCTGCCTTCGGCTCAGGTCATGATCCTGGCTTCCTGGGATCAAGCCCCACATTGGGCTCCTGCTCAGTAGGGAGTCTGCTTCTCCCTCTCCCTCTGCCCCTCCCCCTGCTCGTGCTCTCTCTCTCTCTCTCTCTCTGTATCAGTCTCAAATAAATAAATCCTTTAAAAAAAAAAGAAAAGAAAAGAACTAGACAGTTATGCAGTTCACACTATTACTGGAATTAATTTTTTGAGATTCTTTGTTAAGATCTACAAGGAAGGGCGCCTGGGTGGCTCAGTGGGTTAAAGGCTCTGCTTTCGGCTCAGGTCATAATCTCAGGGTCCTGGGATGGAGGCCTGCATCGGGCTCTCTGCTCAGCAGGGAGCCTGCTTCCCCCTCTATCTCTGCCTGCCTCTCTGCCTCTTTGTGATCTCTCTCCCGCTGTGAAATAAATAAATAAAATCTTTAAAAAAAAAAAAAAAGATCTACAAGGAACATATAATTCCTCAGCAACATTACATTTCTAAAGGATTCCAGAGAGGGAGTCATATTCAGATTACTAAAATTTTGATTGGATTTTTATGAAGATAGGTTGATATCAAGCTAGTTTTAAGTTTTAGAATAAGTTTCTATTAAAATATAACGTATATTCCTATCAAATATATGCATATCATGGATGTTCAATTTTAAGAATGAATTATCTCACATGATACTCAGTTATGTAATGAAGTATAAATTTGATTTTGAGATAAAAAAATGCATTCATAACTTGCCAATTGTGATAGTGCAAATAATTAAATGTCTATGTTCCTAAGTTTTAATGAAATACCCATTTTAATATTCAAAACAATAATAACTCATTTACTCTTCAGAACATCTCTATGTGATGTTTCTCCCTTTCAACCGTATTTTAGATTATACTGTTAAAAAAATAAATACCATTTTCCATTCTTTTAATGTATTTTGATTCTGTTATTCCAGTTTCCTCTAGAGATTTATGTTATCCAACTCAGTCTCACATAGGCACAGTCTTCGGTGTTTAAAATCTGATTTACAATGATCTCACATCATTTTTCAAGCGTTATTAAACTCAAATTAATGTGCTTAACTCATACATTTAAGTATCATGTACATTATTATTCAGATACTCTTATCTGCTGTACTTTTTTTTTAAGATTTTATTTATTTATTTGAGAGAGAGAGAGAGAGAGAGAGAGCATGAGAGGGGAGAAGATCAGAGGGAAAAGCAGACTCCCTATGGAGCTGGGAGCCCGATGCGGGACTCAATTCCAGGACCCTGGGATCATGACCTGAGCCGAAGGCAGTCGCTTAACCAACTGAGCCACCCAGGCACCCCCTGCTGTACTCTTAACAAAATAATATTTAAAAAATAAATTCAGTGTTTTTCACAAATCTCAAATTTGAATGTTAGAGGTCCTGTCATTGATATCTCTTTATCATAAGAAAAACATACTGAATTGGCTTATTTCCAGAGACTTTTCTAACATGTATGTGTCTGGTCAAAATGCTTAGTTTTTATTTTTGATATTTTCAACTTTATTTTTTACTTGGATTTATCTGAAATTCATGTTGATTGGTAATAAAAATGAGAAAGTAAATATTGTTTTAAATGCTTCTCATCTCCTTATAACCTGATATACCACAACTGGAAGCATTCAATAATGATTTGAGTGCTTTTCACAAAATATAACAGGAATGAGATTTGTTATTATATTTATATATTTTAGTATTAAGTTGAATCTACAGGTATACATTTCAAGAATTAATTAAATAGGGCACCTGGGTGGCTCAGTGGGTTAAAGCCTCTGCTTTCGGCTCAGGTCATGATCTCAGGGTCCTGGGATCAAGGCCCGCATCGGGCTCCCTGCTCAGCGAGGAGCCTGCTTCCCCCTCTCTCTCTCTGCCTGCCTCTCTGCCTCCTTGTGATCTCTCTCCCTCTGTGAAATAAATAAATAAAATCTTAAAAAAAATTAATTAAATATATATGAATAGTTAAAAAACACAAGTGTACTGCTGGTAATAACTTATAAAGAGGTATCACTTTATTTCACTACATAATTATATATAATAAATCATATTTTGTCATTAATGTAGAAAAGAGAATTTTTCATTGACACCAGGAGAAAAAAATGAATACTATATACAGTGCTAAATTAGAAATATGATTTATTATCTATATGAAGCTATAGGCTACTCCTGTGAAAGAAACAACCTTTCTGACTCTGACAGTGTTTAGGGCATAAGCTACCTAAAATAGACTATTTCCTCTTTTCTCTGCTTACATTTTATTTGATTCTGTAACTGCAGGTGGTCATCCAGTACTCTGTCCCAGGTAATCAACATGCCAAGACTTCTTTCTCCTCTCACTTAATTAGAGAAATGACATTTCCTCTCTGCAAAATTTCAGACCTTGATTCCTACTTCAACAGAAAGATTTTTTTAAGTGTGGACCATTCACTGTCACTTTTAATTATATTTGCGCTATTTCAAATTCTGAAAAACAAAAAAGCAGCAGTACACAAAAAACAGTGAACCAGAAGTTTTGTTCCAGTTTTTACTAATTATCTTCGTGACCTTAGATAAACCACTTAATATACTTGAGTCTCATTTTTCTACATAGTACGTTAATAAATTATAGCAAAATAATTTTCTGCTCTTAGAATAATAATTCTGCTCTCCCTCTCATACTTTAATATTTTGTGATTTCTAGCCAATAAATATGCTGATTTACTAAGTGCAGAACTTTTTCTTGCCATTCCTAATACATTAGGAAAAAACAGAATCTAATAAAATCTTCATAGTCCCTTGAACAAAATTGCTCTTTTGATTGATGTCCCTCTTACTAGTCATTATGTGACTAATAATTCACATTTCATTATGTGAAAAAATATATATATATATTTTGCACTAATGTGCTCTTTCTTTGTTAACTTTTCCTTTGTTCAAAAATCAATGGTGGCATGAGAATATACACAGTGGACATGACTACATAAGAACCCATGCAAAGTGACTTATTTTTGTGGACTTGCTAATTTACACAGCATAATTTCTCCAGAGAATAATGGGATCTTCTCTTCCTTTTGGGTTGTAGTGACCTGGCTACAGAATCACTGATTAAATAATATTAATATTAATTAATTAATATTAATTAATTGGAGCATGCCATGTTCTTACCAAAGGAGCATAGAGGCTGTCACAGTTTCCAACTATGAGAAATAAAGCCAACATGACATGAGGAATACATATCAATTGATTTGACTTGATGTTCCTAGACACTGGGAACTGTATGTCTATGTTGAAAAAAATAGTAATTATTATGTGTCCCTTCTTCTCTTTTCTCCCAGAAAGATATTTGTCCTTCATACAGACATAATCCTGACTGAAACCCAATTCACAGGATATAATCTAATATACTAGATGCATCCAAATGAAATGACAAGGAGGCATTCAATCACCATATGCTGGAAGCACTTGATTAATCCACCTATTTTCCTACCTTAACACACACTTCTGAAAATGGCATAGGCCACAGAGCATAGAAGAACATTAAAACCTATTCCTAGAAAAAGAGTTGATGTGAATTAATAGCAGATTTTCCATAAGTAACACCCAAAAGGAATTTAAAAAAATATATTCTCTAATTCTGTTTTTCAGGAAGATGATATGTCATAAGACAAAAGCATTTTAGACCTATAGTTCTTAACGGGGGACATCACTTCAAATTACATCTCAGACTATTTAATTAACAATTCTAAGTTCTTGCACCTAGCGATTCTTATCCAGTGGGTTTTGTGAAGCCCTGGAGTCTGTCCTTTAATATATATCACTAAATGATATTGTTGCAAATGATATGTGAACCAGAACTTGAGGAGCAAGGCCTTAGACAGACTCACCCATATGGGCTGTCACACTCATGCTTTTTATAGACAATTCAAAATTACTTTTCTTGCAAATATTTTAGGTAAAAAGTTGTGAAGAAATATGAACAATTATGTTGCACAATTTATTTCCACTTAAGAAATACTTCTTAGGATGATAATTGTATCTTGATGGTGTTTGCCTAGCTGATAAGAATTGAAATATATTACCTAGGTATTTTAATTTTAAGCAAAATAATGAGCTAGTTTTCCTGTGGTTGAATTATGCAGAGAATTGCATTTATAAATAGGTCAATTATAAGGGCACGTTTCCCATCTTTGGTATCTAAGGAACCAATCTCCTTTTCTCTAATTATGTATAACACCCTCTTGCTTCTGTCATTTGGAGAACTCACTTTTACTGGGTCCTCTTTTCTGTTAAAGCACTGTTTTATGGATTGAATGCTTGTGTTCCCGCAAAATGCATATAGTGGAGTTCTAATCCCCAATGTGGCTCTATTTGGAGATGGTGCCCCTAAGGAAGTAATTAAGGTTAATTGAGATCATTAGAGTGGGACTCTGACTCAGTAGGATTAGAAAAGACAACAGGGCATTCTCTCTCTCTCTTTTCTCTCTCTCTCTCTCTCTTTTTCTATGTGTGCATAAAGAAGATATTATGTGGGCATGTAGAGAGATGGCAGGTACTATAAGCAAAGACAAGAGGCCTTAGAATGACCTACTGCCAGCACCTCGATCTTGGACTTCCCGGTTTCCAGACTGTGAGAAAGAAATCCCTGTTGTTTAAGGTGTTTTGTGATGGCAGTCCTTGCAGACTAATACAGATTTTGGTACTAAGAAGTGGGGTAACAAATGTCTAAACATGTGGAAGTACTTTGGAACTAGGTAATGGGAAAGGCTGGAGTTTTAAGGTGCATGTCAGAAAAGCCAAATTGCCATGGAAGGACAGTTGGTGGAAACATGGATGTAAAGGGTGATTCTGCTAAGGGCCCCCAGAGAAGTAGAGCTGGAAAGAGAATTTAAATATTTGGAAAATTCTCGGTCTGTCTGTATTTTCAAAAAATGGGAAAGTATCTTCTGAAGAGAACACCAAAGATGTGGTAAATCTTTCACTAAGTAAATAGATTATGGGATTATAAGAGCAGACACACTGCAAATTTGAACTGGAATGTGACGGGGATTGTACAAGTTGAAGGGAGCCTTGTATTTCTTGGCTTTACACAGTGGGGCCATAGAGTTACTTGGCGACAGACAAGCGCTATTCTTTTTTCTTTTTCTTTCTTTTTTTTTTTTTAAGATTTTATTTATTTATTTCACAGAGGGAGAGAGATCACAAGGAGGCAGAGAGGCAGGCAGAGAGAGAGAGAGAGGGGGAAGCAGGCTCCCCGCCGAGCAGGGAGCCCGATGCGGGCCTTGATCCCAGGACCCTGAGATCATGACCTGAGCCGAAAGCAGAGGCATTAACCCACTGAGCCACCCAGGCGCCCTCTTTTTTTTTTCTTTTAATTTGCTAAGATTTTTTTTTCAAGTTTTTATTTAAATTCTGGTTAGTTAACATACAGTGTATTATTAGTTTCAGGAGTGGAATTTAATGATTAATCACTTACGTACAACATCCAGTGCTTATCACACAAGTGCCATCCTTAAGTACCTATTCTTTAAGAAAAAGGAAGAATGACCCCAAGCCTGACTCAGAGATCATCAGGGACCCTGACTCAGCTTCAACTAGTCAGACAGCTTCTGCCCAGAGGCTCAGAGGCGGAACCTCCATCCCAGTGCGGTCCTATAGCCCAACTGAGTTCAGAAGACAGAGCATTGAACCAAGGAGGGTTTTTCTCCAGCCTTAAGATCTGTTGGAAATTACCTTGCTAGATATCAGACTTGCTTGGAGCTTGTCACTGCTTTCTATCTTTTATGATTTCTCCATTTTGAAATAGAAATGTGTGTCTTATGTCTGTCCTATCATTGTATTTTGAAAGCACATCTGTCTGGTTTCACAGATTTGCAGATGGAAAGGAATTTAGACTCAGGATGAATTGTACAACTATTCTCACCCATGTCTGATTTAGACAATATTTAAATGAAGCTTTGGGCTTTAGACTTTAGTGTTGATGGAATGAGTTAAACCTTTTGGAGCTGCTGGGATAGAGTGAATATATTTGCATATGAGAAGGGCATGAATTCTGGGAATGAATATGTCTCCCCAAAATTCATATGGTGAAGCCCCAGCTTCCAATATGCTGTATATAGATATGGGATCTCTCAAGTAATTAAGGTTAAATGAGGTCACAATGGTGGAGTTTTGATCTGATAGGATTATTGCTTCTTTTTTTTTAAATAAAGATTGATTTATTTATTTGAGAGAGAGAGAAAGAGAGAACATGAGCAGGGGGAGAGAAAGAAGCAGTCTTCCTGCTGAGCAGGGAGCCCAATGTGGGGCTAGATCCAGGACCCTGGGATCATGACCCAAGCCAAAGGCAGATGTTTAAACGACTGAGCCACCCAGGTGCCCCTCTACACTTAAAGTATAAAGAAAGAAATAATAGAGAAAATAATAAGGTAATTTATTTTTATCTAATTTAAATTTATATTTTGAATTGCTTCAGGGTAAATGTTTAGCAAAAAATAAATCTTTTTTTTTTCAAATAAAAAAGCAAAATGTTAAACTTTGCCCATTTGATGATAAGATTTTATAATTTCATGTATACACTGCTAGCTTTCTGTAGGGGTCATCCTGAAAAAAAACTAACCGGCTTTCTAAACATGGCAACATGATTAGAACCACACTTTCCAATTTCTATGTATTTTTTAAGAAGTTATAAATACTTTCCCTCAAGTAAGCAAAACATATACATAGAGGTATTGGATTATTTCCAAATATCTATCAAAAATAGTCAGTAAAATGATACTCTGCACAGAAACCTGGCTATTGATTTATATACAAATCACAAAATCCATCTTTCATGGATTATAGAACTATTTCTAAAGATGTAAGTGACCTGAAATTTTAGTAAAACTAATAAGTTAGCTTTCATAAAATTGAACATGAGGAATAAGTGCTGGCACATGCTGCTTACAAAAAACGAGAGGTCTGTATAAAACTGAGTTAGTTTATTAGTTTATTCTGAAGCATGAAATGGGAAAAGCAATGTTATATTACATGCCATGTGTTCTAATTGTGAGATGGATTTTTATTAAACATATGCTGCAAAACCAAGATTATCTAAATTAGGTACCCTTCCTCTCTATAAAATACTACATACCAAATTATGCTTAAAAATCCAAATGTACAATTTTTTATAATATTTTAATATTGTCCTCATTTTAATGGTTTTAAAAGTATATGAATTTAATTGGACAATAACTTAATGTGGCCACATGTCTACGCTCACAGAAAATCTCTTATTATTTACCAAGCACTCATACCTCCATTAGCAAACACAAAATTTCCATTCCCTTCTTTACATTATAGTAATTAAATAATTATATTTACTAGTTTAACAAATCAGGTGTTTTGATTAAATATGTATTTAATATCCACAGGCCACCTGATTTTATCCATTCATTGCTTTGAATTGATTAATTTTATCCTTTGTAACAATGAATTTTTCATACTCTTACAGTTAGTATGAGCAAGTGCTCATCTACCTACTTTGCTTTGGATTATGATACACTAAATTTGCTCCCTCTGCCTCTCTGCCTTTCTGTGAGTGCTGGTTATGAATGTGCTTTGAATCACTAAAAGACTCTGGACGTGTTTCTGGTGCTACATCTAATCTACTCTTAAAATTTTTTTAAAAAGTTGAATTAAGAAGAAACTTCATTTTTGTCTTTTTTATTTTGTTTTTTCTTTTTTTCCCCAAATTTTATTTCAATTCTAGTTATTTAACATATAGTGTAATATTGGTTTCAGGAGTGGAATTTAGTGATTCCTCACTTACATATAACACCCAGTGCGCATCGTAGCAAGTGCCCTCCTTCGCATCCATCACCCATTTAACCCATTCCCCCTGCCCACCTCCCCTCCAGCAACCCTCAGTTTGTTCTCTACAGTTAAGTCTCTCTTATGGTTTGCTTCCCTTTTTTTCCCCTTCCTCTATGTTCACCTGTTTTGTTTCTTAAATTCCACATATGAGTGAAATCATATGGCATTTGTCTTTCTCTGACTGACACACTTCGCTTAGCATAATATGCTCTAGCTCCATCCACGTCATTGAAAATGGCAAGATTTCATTCTTTTGATGGATTAGTAATATTCATCAGTCGATGGATATTTGGGCTCTTTCCATAATTTAGTTATTGTTGATTCTGCTGCTGTAAACACTGGAGTACTTGGACTCCTTCAAATCAGTATTTTTGTGTCCTTTGGGTAAATATATAGTAGTGGCAACCGTTGGGTTGTATGGCTCCATTTTTGTCTTTAACCAAATTATTATTCCACCATTGGTATTTTTGCATGGGTTATTTCTGTTTATACATAGAAGAGGTAAATTAAAGGCCATCAAGATAATAGCCATGTATAACTACTCAGATCTTTACTGTCTACTCCTCCAAGTCTACAAGTATGATTGTCAGTGGCCTGGCCAAATCTATCCATATTGTATCGAGGACACAATACTGTGTCCTTCTAGTTCCAGGAGTGCTGCTGGTTAGATTACTTGTCAGCCTTCAGTGAGACTAGGTATTGACCAAATGCTTTTATCTAGCTATTCATTTACTTTGTGCTTTAATTTTTCCAGCATATTATTAAAATAATATTTTCTTTGATTCTTGCTTTGTAAATCTTCTTATGTGTGGTATAAAATTTGCTTTTCTTGTAATATTTTTCTAGCTCCTTCATATGTTTATTTTATAAATAAATTCAATATATATTTTAATTACTCTTACTTCCCTACTTCCTTTTGAACTTCAGAGTTACAAAATTGAATCATACTATTAAGATAGTTGTATACTTCCATCATTGTTCTATAGGATGTCTGGCTTTAGTTTTTATTTTTATTATTTTGCATTTATCTTTTATCTATAATCTCATTATCCTTTGTCATGAGTCACTTCTCTTTTATATTAAATTTGCATAAATGGTATCCTGTATCTTACAATTTTTTTGCAGAATTATATTTTAAATATTTCAATATTGGTACATGCTTATCTAGTTACCTTGTAACTGCTACAAAGTTTTCATAGTATGTTACATTTTATTTATGCAAAGGTTTTTTCTTTTTAATTGATATGCATCTGGGTAGTAGCTACCACTTTCCTATGACAATTTTTCCAATACTAAACCTCCTTGTACAGATTTCTTTGGATACTTATACTTAAGTATCTCTGGGTATGTATTTCTGAGTGATTTAATATGAGCCCAATAAATGATAAAATTCATTTATTTTCTTCAAACATTATATTCTTACCAATAATTTGTCATGATTCCTTTCATTATCATCCTCTATTTAATGTTATTTTTTCCATTTGATGAGAAAAATAGTAACATTTTTTTCCTTTTCTTTTATTATAAGAACTTAAACATCATTTCATAGGCCTCTAGGCCTCTGAGAGTCTCTTCTGATTACTAACTTATTAATTTTATTTGCCAATTTCCTTATGATGTTTACTGAATTTTCTCGCTACTTCTCAGGAATCCCCTATACTTCAGATAATAATATTTTAATAATTATTGATGTTGCAAATATTTTCACTTACTATTTATTTGCTTGTTAAATTTCATTCATACCATCCTTTACTTTTGATATCATAGATTTATTCTCCCACTTTTGGTTCAGTGATTTACTTAAGGAAAATTATTTTCCAGTACAGAGTCATGATATGATTCTCCTATCTTTTTTTTTCCTGATAACTTTAGAGGTTTTTTTGTTTGTTTGTTTTGTTTTTTAACTTTCACATTAAATCTTTAATACTTCTGGAATTATTTGTTGTGTCCTATGTGAAGTAAGCCCCGTTTGTCTCAAATAACTTAATGAAATCTTCCTCAGTTTAAAAAAATAGTTTCTTCACAGATTAATGATGCCAACCCAATCATTATATACAAATAAAGAAAAAAACTTGTTAGTTATTATTACCAATTACTAGGTGCCAACTCCTAAATGAGGATTATAACATTTAATCCTTACAATTTTGAGATAAGAAGTTATTTTTCACTTTGCTGATGAGTAAACAGCATCCTTTGAGAAGTTAATTATTTTACCCCATATTACACAATTAAGTAGAAATTGAACAATGTAACATCTCAAATAAGTGAGCGCAACTCAATGCTTCTTATAGGAAAATATAATATGTCTAAAATAAAAGTCTTTATTCCATGGTATCCTCCTTGTTACATCCATCGTCACTCTCCCTCCATCTTTATTAGAGAAAGCACACAATCCTTGGCATGACTTAGAAAACTTGCCATATCTAGCCACACCCTACATTTTACAAATTCATCTGCTTGTTCTTCCTGTCTCCCACTTACTCTGCCACATTCAACAGTATCTTACTTTCACAAGACACTGCTAGTTAAGGCTTTTCTATTTTTGCTAATGCTTCCTATCTGTCAGGAAACCCCAGCTCTTCTAGTAAGACTTCTCTGGATCCCCAGTTTGTACCATTCCCACACTCTGTGCTTTTTTACGTAGTCTGTCGTAACAGTTTGCGCCTCATTTTACATATTAGTTTTACATATTAGCAAAACAGACTGCAAGAAGCATCAAGCAGATAAGCTACTTATTCTTGCTATATCCCATGGACATGGTACAGGGTCTACTATAAACTGGGCACTCCAATAAAAGCTGGTTCGACTAAGCTGAACATAGAAATCTTTATGGCAAAAAGCATACAATTAGTCTTTAGATAAACCTCTATGAAAGAAAGAAAGAAAGAAAGAAAGAAAGAAAGAAAGAAAGAAAGAAAGAAAGGAAGGAAGGAAGGAAGAAAGGAAAGAAAGAAAGAAAGAAAGAAAGGAAGAAAGGAAGAAAGGAAGAAAGAGAAAGAAAGAAAGAAAGAAAGAAAGAA
>LNAC01000166.1:3253295-3271814 GCA_002007465.1 Ailurus styani | reverse complement strand
GGGAGGGAGGGAGGGAGGGAGGGAGGAAGGGAGGAAGGAAGGAAGGAAGGAAGGAAGGAAGGAAGGAAGGAAGGAAGGAAGGAAGAATTTACCAGTGGATACAATCATTGTTCATTTGACTCTATCTTGAAGAGACTCACTTTCCTAATGTGAAATGGGATCATAGCAATGGAAACTTTGTATTTCTCCAACCTTGAAACATGGTGACTCAATGTCAAGTTCTATGAATGGAGCATCTCTTATAACTACAAGTTCCTCCCAGATCAGGAATTGTATTTGGTTTGTACTATTCAGTGTGGCTAGGGAGTGAACACAACTAGTCAAACAGACACTCTGTTAAACATAGCTGCCCAATTAAGAGATTCGTGATTGTTTCTCAGTGGGTTTTAGTCTCAGTATGATATTGTGAGTTTTTTTCCTGTCCGTTGCAGATATAATGAGTGTGAGAAATGTAAAAATTTCTCCATAGTGATATAAACAAATTGTCAGGCACTTTGACCATTTTTACATACAGAAAATAAGAATACATAAACAATTATGGGATTTTTTTAATAGAAGAGAATACATAAATGTACAAGGATTATCCTATTTGGGGCACATTTTCAGTGTTCACATGTAAGCTTTTGAAAAAGTTAAGTAGGACAGCTGAATACAACAAATTTCTTATTTATCTGATACTATACACTAAAATATAAAAATATAAATAATTTGGTAGATTTTTTTTTCTCTACAAATTATTAGTTGAGTCCTCACTCTGGAACACAGCTCTAAAATCGTAATCCTCTTTTTGTCAAAGAACTTTACAGTAAATTTTTTCACGAGCACTAGAGACAACAACAACATGCTTCCTGAAGACTGAAATAATATGCTTCTGGTACAGCCTTGGAGGCTGGAGCTAGCAGTTACTTATCTGCCATTTCTTGTGCAGAGTGTCTCTTATTCCCTCTCTGATTCTGTAATTAATTAAAGTAACATTAGTTGATTCGCACTGCATAATGTCAAATTCTCTTAAAACTGAACTCTTTCTTCTTATACTAAAAAGTCAGATAAAACTGACTGAAAAAATTTACCAAATACCTAAATCAGGAACACAACAGCATTCTTCACACAAAGTGCAAGCAAACAATTTTATTCCTGTTTGTGGAGCTTAACCTTCTGCAAAAGTAATTAGTTCTGTAATTAAAAAGCTATTTGGAATGATTAAAATCCTGTTATCTTGTGGCATTTAAAGACAAATGCAAATGTCAGAAAGGATGAATTCATTAAAATTTCTATTTAAGAGAAAAAAATTGTAGATGGAGGGTATTATTTATTAAAATAATGCAGTTTCAGGGAAGGTTTGATCTGTAAAGACGACACTAAAGGTGGAAGGTATCTTTCTGTAGCATTGGATATAGCAATCAGCTATTATTCATGAACAATTATTTTGGGGTTATTTTAAACTAACACCTTATAATGTCACAGTGTTATTTCAAATGTGATGTTACTCTTCTGAGGGACTTTATCTTTTTCAACAAATTAGAAATTTTCAAAGTTTTTAGTTATAAGTTGGCCATGTATATAAGTTTGGTAACCCATCTGACATGCTATGGTGTGTTATCAATCTTATTTTTTCAGGCTGTGAATTCAAAGGCTAATTACTTTGAATGAGTGGTCAAGTTTTAAAGTCTTCTCTTGCCCCTTGAAATGAATAAAATTAGGAGAAAAGAACTGGAGGGAATGGAAGACTGGTGGAAGACATGCTATTAATGATAATTTCTCAGATAAATATGGTTTAGGAGGAGTCTGTTGTTGGTCCCCAGTTAAGTGTCTGCATTCTTTTAAAGAAAGCATAATTATCCATGAGCAGGTTAAATTAACTTCTAGTGGTAGAAGTTATGGAATATTATCATGTATTGTGAATGACATGTTAAAATCATACCTTTTCATTTCTATTCTCAACATATCATAAAAATAAAGAAAATAGATAAAGAAGTTTTAAAAAACCACATTTTGAAATAAAGAAAATGAAGTGAACTTTTGCCACATACCTGATTTAAAATCAACGAAACACAAAAACAAAACACCCAACAAACTTTTAATTTTATCCCTAAACTTAGAGATTAAATAAAAGAGAATAAAGACCAAAGCACATGATGGCTGGTTGGAAAAGAGAAATGAGTTTATTTGGTCATTATTTATGTATTTACAAAGACTAGAACAAATTAGACAAGTATTATTGAATGGAAAACCAGTCTTCAATTTTAGAGTAAGAGTCTTTTCTCTAGTTAGATATTTCGTCTCTATTATCTCACAGAGCAAGTTTCCTATCATTTAAAAAGACATTATAGCTTAGTCACAAAAGCCAGATACCACATAGGATACCATGTGGGCCTCACTTCTCAGGATGTTTGTTTGTTTCAAAAAAAAGAGTATGAAAGAGAACTAATCATTCCTTGAAAATTTAACAACATGGTCCCAGGGACAGTCATCTTCTGTAATGTGACCAAAGAGGGCTGTATACTTCAGAAGCTTAGTGTTAATAAGACTTTATATTTCTAATCCATTATTGCTCCCTTTATTGGAGTAAAGGAAGGAATCTCGGATGAAAGAAAAGAAGCCTATATATTCAGATTAGGAATCAAGAGAGAAGACCAAGACATTATCTTGCAAAACTGAAATGTTGAAATAAGATCATTCAAATGGAAAATGATGGAAGAATGGAAAAATTGCAATGCATAGATCTGAATTCTCCACTGAAGATATTAGAAATAGAATATCCAATTTGAAAAACAAAAACAGATTTTAAGAGGACATTTCAGGCATATAATGTTCACCTAATAATACGTGCTCACTTTCAGCACACATCCCTTATTTTACATCCAAGTGTATAAATGATGAAGAAAATGCTCTGAGTGTTAAGAAATGTAAAAATAACTTTATTGGTGGCTCAGATTTACTCAAAATCAGAGTCATTTCTTGAACAACTCTATGAATGGAGGGAGTCTAGGCATATTTATAATCAAATAATTAGCTATTTATATTTATGGTTGGTAAACCCTGAAGTTCAACAAATTGGTGAAGGCCTTTAATAGTGGATCATTTTTTTCGTATATGATTTTTTTTAATCATATGAAAAGATGATTCATAAGATGAAAAATCTGATGAATATAAGGAAAGTGAGAAGATCTTTCCACAGGACTTATAACTTACTCAACATCATGAAAGTTACATGGATAAGAAACTATATAAAGAGTGTATAAAGGCATTGTGAAAGGTTAATATCTTACCATCCCAGAAGTGGTACTGGTAAGAAATCTTTCTACCGTGAGCACTAGGAGTAATATGGAGGGACATTTTATGGATGTTAGGGATCAAACTGGAAAAAGTTCTGTTATATCTCAAGACTTTTTCTTCACCAAATAATTCATCCCAGTGAGGAAATATGTAGGTGCATGGTATGGTTTTAAGGTCTTTGGGTATAGCTTTCAGGTATTTCAGTATCAGAGAATCTATGCTGATTAGAACCCCTATGAATTGAAGCACTGTGGGAAAGCCTTTCTTTTTGTGGTAGGATCAAAGAGCAAATTGAAAAAAGGTTAAAAAAGGAAGAAACCCTACAAATAAATTAATATGGAAAGGTCTGTGTGAAAAGGTCATATTGTACTTGATGAGAGATAACTTTCATCATCTTTTAACATTTTACAAATAATATATGCAACTCAGTGAATTTCCCTTTATTTCTAATATCCTGTAATAGTTTTTATACAGATGTTTTATATCTAGCTAACATTATTTCACTATTCAGTTCAAACTGTGAATCTAGGCTGACTAACTTCATCAAAATTCATATCATACCATACCACTTCACTATTCAGTTCAAACTGTGAATCTAGGCTCACTAACTTCATCAGATCTCTTATTGTACCATACCACTTTTTCAATAACTTCTTCCTTTCATATTGTTTTTTTCTATGTCCTTGATTTGTTATATTGTTACTTCTTTATTTTTATAAAACTATGGGTATGTAGAACTTATCCCAAGTATACACGACTGGTTTAACATATGAAAATCAATTAATATGAGTCATCACATGAATAGGCTTAAAAAGAAAATTCACACTACCATATCAATAGATGCATAAAAAGCATTTGACAAAATCTACCACCATTCATGAGGGGGAGAAAAAAAACCTCTCAGTAAACCAAGACTAGAGGAGAACTTCCCTAGCTTGATCAAAGAGTATCTACAAAAACCTACAGCTAACATCATACTTAATAGTAAGAAACTCAAAACTTTCCCAGTTAGATCAGAAACAAGACAAGGTTGTTTTCTCTCATCACTCTTTGAAATAAGACAAGAAAAGGAAATAAAAGGCATACAGTTAGGAAAGAAGATATAAAACTGTCTTTGTTCACAGATGATGCTATTGTCTATAAAGAAAATCTGAAAACTGACAAAAATAAATTTCTGAAAATAATAAGAGATTTAGTGAGGTTGCAAGACACAAAGTTAATATAAAAAGTCAATCATCTTCCTATATACCAGCAGGAAAAGGTGGAATTTGAAGTTAAAAAAAATATTATTTATATTAGCATTAAAAATTGAAATACTGAGGCATAAATCTAACAAAATGTACATAAGATCTGTATGAAGAAAACTGCAAAACTCCAATGAATAAAAGCAAAGAACAATTAAATGAAAGGAGAGACATTCCATATTCATGATAGGAAGACATTCAAGATATTAATTCAAGAT
Organism: Ailurus styani; assembly: GCA_002007465.1. NCBI lineage: Eukaryota > Metazoa > Chordata > Mammalia > Carnivora > Ailuridae > Ailurus > Ailurus styani. The sequence goes on along the minus strand of LNAC01000166.1, from coordinate 3,267,076 downwards.
ATTAATTCTTCCCAAATTGAAATAGATTCAGTGAAATCCTAATCAAACTACCAGCATTAGCCTACACATTTTGTGTATATTAGCAAACTGATCCCATTATGTAGAGAGACGAAGTACACAAAATAAGCAGCACAATATTGAAGAAGAAGGACAAAATCAAAGGACTGCCAGTACTTGATTTCAAGAGTTATCATGAAACTGTAGTAATTAAGACAGATTGCTTAAAGAATAAACAAATAGATCAATGGAACAGAACAGAAAACCCAGAAAAGACCTGCATAAATATAATCAACTGGTTTTTGAGTAAGTAGCAAAGGCAATATAATGAAGCAAAGATAGTCCTTCTAATAAGTGACCTGGAACAACTGGACATCTCAAACCAAAACAAAAAAAAAGACTGTAGGCTTAGTTGTTGTACCCTTCACAAAAGTTATATCGAAGTCGATCATAGTCTTAAATGTAAAACACAAAACTTATAGGCAGCATATAGATGGGTTGTTTTGTTTTTTTTCATCCATTCTGACACCCTGTGTCTTTTTACTGGAGCATTTATTAGTTTATTTACATTCAGAGTAGGTATTAATAGATATGAATTTAGTGCCATTTTATTACTTGTTTTGTCATTGTTTTTGGAGATTTTCTCTGTACTTTCTAGTCTTTGTTTCTTTTGGTTGTCCCTTCCCACTCAGAGAGTCCCCTTTAAAATTTTTTGCAAGACAAGGTTAGTGGTCATAAACTGCTTTTGTGTATGTTTGTCTGGACAACTGTTTATCTCTCTTTCTATCTAAATGATAGCCTTACTGGATAGAGTATTCTTGGCTGCAAATTTTTCCCATTCAGCACATTGAATATATCATGCCACTTTCTTCTGGCTTGCCACATTTCTGTGGATAGACCTGCTGCTAATCTTGCTGCTTTAGGATTTTTATCAGTATATTTTGCAAATTTAACTACAAAATGTTTTGGTGTTGACCTGCTTTTGTTCATTTTGATAAGAAATCTCTGTGCCTCCTAGATTTGGATGTTCATTTACTTCCTCAGATTAGGGAAGTTTTCAGCTATAATTTTCTCACATAAAACTTCTGCCCCTTTTTCTGACTACTTCTTCTGGGACTCCTAGGATACAAATGTTATCTACTTTCGTGATCCAAGATTTTTCTTTCCCTCTTTTGTTCAGCTTCATTATTTTCCACAATTATATATTCTATATCACTTATTTGTTCCTCTACTTCCATCCTTGTGGTCATTACATCCAGTTGGTCACACCTAAAGGAGCTAGAAAAACAACAACATATAAAGCCTAAAGCCAGCAGCAGAAGGGAAATAATAAAGATTAGAGCATAAATAAATGACATAGAAGCAACAAAAACCAGTAAAACAGATCGATGAAACCAGGAGCTAGGTCTTGGGAAAAAATAATAAGATTGATAAAACCCTAGCCAGACAAATCAAAAAGAAAGGACCCAAATAAATCACATCAAAAATGAGAGGAGAAATCAAAACTAACACCATAGAAATGTAAACTTTTATAAGAAAATATTAAGAAAAATTATGTGCCAGCAAATCAGACCGTCTGGAAAAAATGGACAAATTCCTAGAAAGATAAACTACCAAAACTGAAGCAGGAAGAAATAGAAAACTTGAATACACCAGTAACCAGCAAAGAAATTGAATCAGTAATCAAAAATTTCCACCAAAAAATGTCTAGGCTGCGATGGCTTACCAGGGGAATTCTACCAAACTTTTAAAGAAGAGTTAATACCCATTCTTCTCAAACTATTCCAAAAAATAGAAATGGCAGGTCAACTTTCAAACTCATTCTATGAGGCTAGCCTTACCTTGATTCCAAAACCAGACAGAGACCCCACTAACAGTGAAAACTATAGGCTAATATCCCTAATGAACATGGAGGCAAAAATTCTCAACAAAATACTAGCAAATAGAATCAAACAGTCCTTTGAAAGAGTTATTCACCATGATCAAGTGAGGTTTATTCTTGGACTATAAGGGTGGTTCAGTATTTGCCAATCAGTATGATATACCACATTAATAAAAGAAAGGATAAAAACCGTATGATCCTCTCAATAGATGCAGAAAAAGCATTTGAAAAATTACAGCATCCATTCATGATAAAAACCCTCAACAAAGTAAAGATAGAGGGAACACATCTCAAAATAATAAAGGCCATATACAAAAAAACTCACAGCTAATATCATCCTCAATGGGGAAAAACTGAGAGCTTTTCTTCTGTAGTCAGTAACAAGACAGGGATATCCACTCTCAGCACTGTTATTAAACATAGGAAAGCCCTAGCCACTGCAGTCAAACAACAAAAAGAAATAAAAGGCATCCAAATTGGCAAGGAAGAAGTAAAACTTACTATGTGCAGTTAACATGATGTTATGTAGAAACATACATAGAAAACCCAAAAGACTCCACCAAAAAATTTCTAGAACTGACAAATTCAGTAAAGTTACAGGATGCAAAATCAACATACTGCAATCTGTTTCATTTCTATACTCAAATGATGAAGCAGCAGAAAGAGAAATCAAGGAATCAATCCCATTTACAACTGCAACAAAAACCGTAAGATACCTAGGAATAAACCTAACCAAAGAGGTGAAAGATCTGCACTGTGAAAAATATAAAACACTTATGAAAGAAATTGAAGCTGACAAAACGAAATGGGAAGACATTCTGTGCTCGTGGATTGGAATAACAAATATTGTTAAAATGTCTATGCTACCCAAAGCAATCTACACATTTAATGCAATCCCTCTCAAAATACCAACGGCATTTTTCGGAGTTAGAACAATCCTAAATTTGTATGGAACCAAAAAAAAAAAAAAAGACACTGAATAGCCAAAGCAATCTTGAAAAAGCAAAGCAAAGCTGAAGACATCACAATTCCAGACTTCAAATTATATTGCAAAGCTATAGTGATCAAAACAGTATGGTAATGGCACAAAAACAGACACATAGATCAGTGGAACAGAATAGAAAACTCAGAGATGGATCCACAATAATATGGTCAACTAATCTTTGACAGAGCAGGAAAGGATATCCAATGGAAAAAGGACAGTCTCTTTAAAAAACAGTGTTGGGAAAACTGGACAGCAACATGCAAAAGAAAAAAAAAAAGAAACTGGACCACTTTTTTACACCAAACACAAAAATAAATTCATAATGGATGAAAGACCTAAATGTGAGACAGGAAACCACTCAAAATCCTAGAGGAGAACACAGGCAGTAACCTCTTTGACATTGGCCATAGCAACTTCTTACTAGGTATGTCTCTTGAGGCAAGGGGGAAAAAAGCAAAAATAAACCGGGACTACATCAAAATAAAAACCTTCTGCACAGCAAAGGAAACAATCAATAAAACTAAAAACCTACTGAATGGGAGAAGATATTTGCAAATAATATATCTGATAAAAGGTTAGTGTTCAAAATATATAAACTCAACAATCATCCTGTTAAGGAATGAGCAGAAGATATGAAAAGATATTTTTCCAAAGAAGACATACAGATGACTAAGATATGAAAAGATCCTCAATAACACTTATCATCTGGGAAATGCAAGTCAAAACTACAATAAAATATCACTTCCACCTGTAGGAATGGCTAAAATTAACAACACAAGAAACAACGGCTGTTTGGCAGGGATGTGGACAAAGGGAAACCCTCTTACACTGTTGATGGAAATGCAAACTGGTGCAGCCATTCTGGAAAACAATAGGGAGGAGGCCTCCAGAGGCCACTCTGGAAAACAATCCTCAGAGAGTTACAAATAGAACTACCCTGCAAGCCAGCAATTTGTGCTACTAAGTATTTACTCAAAGGGTGCAAAAATACTGATTCAAAGGGGCACATGCACCCCAGTATTTATAGCAGCATTATCAACAATGGGCAAATTATGGAAAGAGCACAAATATCATCAAATGATGAATGAATAAAGAAGAATGGTATATATATACAATGTAATGTTACTCAGCCATCAAAAAGAATGAACTCTTGCCATTTGCAACAATGTGGGTGGCCTGGAGAGTATTATAAGAAGCAAAATATGTCAGTAAGAGAAAGATACCATGTGATTTAACTCGCATGTGAAATTTAAGAAACAAATCAGATGAGTAGAGGAAAAAAGAGAGGGGAATCAGAAAACAGACTCTTAACTAAAGAGAAAAAACTGAGTTACTGGAGGGGAGGGCGAAGGGGGGATGGGTTAAATGGATAACAGGGGTGAAGGAGGGCACTTGTGATCAGTACTTGGTGTTGTATGTAAGTGATTAATCATTAAATTCTACACCTGAAACTAATATTTCGCTGTAAGTTAATGAACTGGAATTTAAATAAAAACGAATAAATAAATGAGTCAGTGAGTAATAGATAAACAAATGGAAATGAACTATCACGCTATGAAAAGGCACAGGGGAAACTTAAATGCATATTACTAATCAAAAGAAGCCAATACAGGGGTGCCCGGCTGACTGTCAGAAGAGCGTGTGACTCTTGATCTCCAGTTCATGAGATCAAGAGCCACGTTGGGTGTAGAAATTACTTAAAATAAATGAATAAAAATTAAAAAATAAGGAAGAAGCCAATCTGAAAAGGCTACACACTGTATAATTCCAACTATATGATATTCTAGAAAAGGTAAAATTTTGGAGACAACAAAAAGAACAGTAACTTCCAGGAGTTGTACAGTGGAAAGATGACTAGGTGGAGCACAAAGCTTTTTTTCGGGTAGTGAAACTACTCTGCATCATACTATAATGATGGATACATGACATTAAGCAGTTGTCCAAACCCATACAGTGAACCCTAACATAAACTGTGGCCCTGGGTGATTGTGAAGTGTCAATATACGTTCATCCATTTTAACCAATGTACCACTCTGATGGGATATGCTAATGAAGGAGTATGCATGTTTGGGCATAGGTGGTATATGAGAAATCTCTTTACCTTCCACACACAGTTTTGCTGTGAACTCAAAACAGCTCTAAAAATGAAGTCTATTAAAAGAGAAAAAATTCATACCCCTGTCATCATTGCTACTTTTATTATTTAAAATAATTTTATATTATGTTTTATTTGTGAAGGCAGTATCACCTATTTTCTTTTATGAAATAAGTTCTTATCTTTAAAAATATTGGAAAAAAACAAAGATAAAAGGATGGCCACAAATGCTATCAGAGACATCATCAGAACATTTTGAAAACATTGTTTTAAGATATTTTATGAAAAAGTGATTGTGTTAATATCCTCCTAAATCTGTTTTGGCTGTGGCAAGTTGTTTTATGAAAGAGCTTGGCTTATCAAAGTTGCTTAATGCACAAAAAATACAGTTTCATTCTTTATTTTAAAATAATATACCTACATTAACCCTTCCTACGAATAAATGCTTTACTGGGGTGCCTGGGTGGCTTAGTCAGGTAAGCATCCAACTCTTGATTTCAGCTCAGGTCTCAATGTCCTGAGATTGAGCCCTGCACTGAGCTCCGCACTGAGCGTGGAGCCTGCTTAAGATTCTTTCTCTCCCTCTCGCTCTGCCTTTCCCCCTCACAAGCACTTGAGCTTTCTCGCTCTCTCTGCCTCTAAAAATAATAAATAAATAAATAAATAAATGCATTTACATTAACTAAAAAAGAAGATATTGGTGCTCTCCTTTGCTCTACCTCTCAGGTGATATTTCAGTTTCTAAAAATTAGTCCATTGAGGTATTACTTGCATACAACAATATTCAACAATTTTAAATGTACAAATTAAAGATTGAAAATGAGATGCAATCATATAAATACTACTATAATCGTGATATACAGCTTCCTATCACCCTCTAAAAATTCTCTCATGTATTTGTCACAATCTGTCCCCATGCCTATCCCTAGCTCTAACAACCACAAACCTAGGTTCTGCCATTATATCGTTGCCTTTTCTATATTTTCATATGAATGACACCATAAAAAGTATCTTCAACTAAAGCATGAGTCAGTGCGAGCCCATGGGTCAAAGACTAGTCTTCATTCTTAAAAAAAAAAAAAATCAGTATGTGGATCAAATAGCAAATACAAGTCTAGGCAACAAGACATTGGATTATGTAGGATAATTTATTTAAAGATACATAAGAGGGCGCCTGGGTGGCTCAGTGGGTTAAAGCCGCTGCCTTCGGCTCAGGTCATGATCCCAGGGTCCTGGGATCGAGGCCCACATCGGGCTCTCTGCTCAGCAGGGAGCCTGCTTCCTCCTCTCTCCTCTCTCTCTGCCTGCCTCTCTGCCTACTTGTAATCTCTCTCTCTGTGTCAAATGAATAAATAAAATCTTTAAAAATAAATAAATAAATAAATAAATAAATAAATAAATAAAAAATAAAGATACATAAGAAAAGTAGACAACTAAATACCATTGAAAGGTATAGGAATAAACAGAGTCCAGAATAAATGCTAATGATGGTAGTTGATAGGCATTAAATTTTTCAGGAATTAAACTTGATGCTAGCAGCAAATTCAAAAAATACCTAACATTACCTGAATGCTTTTCATTATGCCAGGCACTGTAGAAGTGCTATGCAGTCAATCCCCACAAAAACCCTATGTGAGAATTGCTATTATCTTCTTTTCACAAGTGAATAAAGGAACTCGACAAAAGTTACCGATATGATATTGGTAGAGTCAAGACTGAAACTCAGGTAATCAAACACTGAAGAGACTAATACAAACTCCAAGCCACAAAGCAGTTTAGACATTTAGTCCAATTTCAACAATTAATATTCAAATATGTCCAGAGTGGTTAAAAGCATCACTCAGGTTAGGCCAACTCTGCAGATTAAAGGCTCCATTAGCATAATTTCCTGAACTTCAGCCTTGATATTTATTTTTATTAAAAATATCACTACTANGAGCAGGGAGCCCGATGTGGGCCTTGATCCCAGGACCCTGAGATCATGACCTGAGCCGAAAGCAGAGGCTTTAACCCACTGAGCCACCCAGGCGCCCTTGATCAGTTGTTAATGAGGTTTACAAGTGGATAATCAGAATGATATTTGAAAATGCTGATATAATACAAACTCGTGTAGGAGCTAGAATTGAGATTGACTCATTGTTCTATGAACAATAGTTTGCTTATTATTAAGAAGAAAGAGATATAGCTCTCTTCAAAGAGATTTGAAGAAATATAATTTCTTCAAAAGATTTAAGGCTGAAAGCCTGTTATTTTATTGGGTAAATAGTTGTCATAACTTTATGTAACCACACTCAAAGAATTTTTAGGTATCATTTAAAGTGGGGTTTTTTTTTGCATATTTACTCAGAGTGAAAGATATCAGAAATAAGACACATTCTTATAGAGTTCTTAAAAAATTATAATTCGAGGCTTGATTTTTTTAGATTTAAGGCGTGAGGTTTATAAAAAAATAAAGATTATCTTGAAATAGGACATAATTGTATGCATTATATATAGTGTTTTCAGAACTATTTCCATACTTAACCCAGTAAAAATAACTTAATGTGTATATTTCAGACTTTCATAATGTTGTCTGTTATAAACCTTAACTACTCAGCACATTTTATTTGGTTTATTACTCAGTGGTGTCATTCAATCTGTTTTAATATTATGGAAGTGTTCAAAGGAAGTTTATGCTTAAATGCTCTAGTTCTGCTTACTACCCAAGCTAAACCTAAATAAGCTGGCTCAGCACAATCCCAACCTGGCCTTTTCATCATTTTTCACATTCTTACTATTCCAGGTGACAAACAGTTTGTGTACAACCTTAATTTTACAATATCATGGCCCCCAAATTTTAAAAAAGTTCCTTAGATTCTACACCAAGTAACTTACAAAACTGAATAATAAAGTTATAGACTTCAGCAAGGGATGTAATCATAATTAGAAAAGAGCCAGAATAAATTTAAAATAAAATATTTTATTTCTGTACAGTGGTGTGAATACAAATTGATCCTCCAATTTTCCAAAAGGAAAAAAAAAAGCATCTTGGGTCTCCTGGGTGGCTCAGTCTGTTAAGTGTCTGACTCCAGCTCTGGTCATGGACTTGGGGTCTTGGTATCAAGCCCTGCATAGAGCTCTGCGCTGAGGGAGTCTGCTTCTCCTTCTGCCCTTACCCCTGCTTGTGGACTCTCTCTCTCAAATAAATAAATAAAATCTTAAAAAAAAAAAAAAAGACTTAGAGAAAAGACGACAGCTCTTTAAAAAGAGAAAAAAAATCTCACATCCTTTTCCAGTAATCAGTAGAACCAATGTAATATAAATATCAGTTTATTGAAATTATTTTCTACTAACATACAGTTAAAAATTATCCTCAGTATGTCTGCACACAATCATTCATTAATAATTGATTTGTATATGCTATTCGAATGAACATTTTATGTAAAAAGACATAAAATAAAAGTCTTTTTTCCCTGATCACATAAATCAGTAGGTAGTACAATATACTGTTTACAGTTCCTAGAGGAAATTGTTAGCTCACAATATGGAATTGCAGGATATATGTTGCACTTTGTGTTTAGACAGGAAGACCTCAGATGGTTAGCAGAATGTGCCTGTGGGAGATCACTATTGTACATTATAGTAACTAAAAATCTTTAAGATGTGGCATAAAATAACTTCTAAGCACAATGCAACTGTAAGCAAACACACTGAAGCTCGTGTCTTATTCAAGTAAAATGAAAGGCAATCATATTTAGAAGAGCATGAGACTCATAATGTCTACTAAGAATCAGCCACAAGGGAAGACAAGTCTTTTTAAAGGATTTTATTTTGTTAAAAGATGGAATCTTATCATTAGGAAATCAGTTTAAGAGGGAATCAATACTTACAAAAGGAATATCCCATCTGTTATTAAAATGTGACAGATATTAAAATGTGACAGTCTATTTGGAAATGACTTGTTTAGAGTAAGATTATTCAGTTTTCTAGCTGAAATATGTTCATTTTTGAAGACTGTATGTCAATGATGTCAATTCACCATGCTTTGTCCTTTGACCAAAACACATACCTTAGAAATTTTGTCACTTTACTGTCCAAATTTTTTGGTTCCTACAATCAATATTATAAAAGACCAGAGTATTTTGACAAAAATCTATATTTTCTCTCATTCACAGATGGAGTGCCTAAACACCTTCAGGAAGTGTCCCGTAGGCAGTCACGCAGAGTTGCCTCTTTTAAGTTTGGCACACCACTTGGTTATTTTGGCCAGGAAAGGCTGCTGCTTTTCTGTGCTACAGTGACACTTATTTAACATGACATAAACAGTGATAGCAAACTCTCTGCAGTAAGCAGAGACTGAAATGATAGAATCTTGGTACTGTTTCAAAGAAAATGAAAAAAATCTTTCATTTGTTGTTTTTTGAATATGTTAAATACCAAAGAACAAAGATAAGATTCACTTGGTATAAAGAATGAAGAACAAATAAGCTCAAGTATGAGCTTAACTGTCTCATTATTAAAGACTGTCTTATCCTTTCCATCCGTAGTTTAATTGTATCCAGTCCAGAGATTGAAAAATTGCCAAGAAATAGGTAATAGGCATATAGTGCTTTACATATATCATTTTTTCAATTTTTGTCATTTATGAGGAAGATATTATTAACCACATTTTGTTAGTGCTTCCATGATATCTCAGATTTTCACTTAGAAGGAAGTTGATGTGGATATTGTAAATAGTACTGATCTACCAAATATCCTTTATAACCTTTATATTCATAAAAGCAAAAGAATCAGTGGCTTTTTCTATGATCTGGTGTGATGTGATTTGGTCATACATCTTAAACATTCTATTAAAATACCTAAATATTTTCCAGTTATAAAATCCTTCAAAATAAGCCATTTGGTAGTAGAAATCAAGAAATTTGCATAACTTAAGAGAACGGACAATACTGTTTATGAGAAATGAAGAAACTACTAACTTTTGAACAGTTTCTAAAGTAGGAAAGAGATCTGATTTTCTTTCCCCACTACACTGAATTAGGATAATTTAGAGGATTCATCCCAACTTCCCAGAAATGTAAAGCTATAAACCCTCAATATAGATTTAAACAAAACAAAACAAAACAAGAACAACGACAACAAAAATAGTCTCAGATCTCTGTTGTTAACTATTATAAAATCTTTTTTTTTTCAAAATTAGAGCCTTACTAAATATTGCAATAACACTATCATCAAGAGTATTTTGCATTCCTCTTACGTTTTTTGTAACACTTTCATAAGCATTTTCTCAGCTGGAACTTAATTTTTATTGCTTACAAAGTAAAAGATGAGGGTTGAATAAATAACATACATGGAGAGAAATTTGTAATGTGCTGGATGAGCCAGGTACAGTAAATTATAAACCAAAGGAGTGGTTAAGAATCAGGGTAGAGTAAATACATATGAAGAAAGTGAAAGTCACTGAGGGATGAGAAAGGTGACAAAATGGTCACTGTCAGTGTTAGTCAAGGCTGTACATGCTACATAGTGCAGAAAATAAATAATATAAAGAAGTGATTTTTAAATCCCTTGAGGAAAAAAAATCCCTTGAGAAAAGCTTAGCAAGATTTCTCTTAGTAAACCTATCAAAATTTTCTGATAATACAAAAAGGTTCAATTGCCTAAATTTGTTCTAACTAGAATAGTATCAGAGTTGTTAACTAATCAGAATGTAACATTTCCATAATGACACTTTATAAGGCCCATTTTCTACCTTGATGCTCCTAAAAATTAAATTACATACATTTAGCAATTTTCTAAGTACTTTAAAATATCTTCATTCTCTCATCTTGCTATTTGAAGTTTTATTTTTCAAACTAACACTTTGTGCAAAAGAGTGTGAGGGAGAGAGAAATAACGGAAACTGTTAAGAATACTTAGAAATAAGATTTCATTTCCTTTCAAAGATTGTTGGCACCAAAAGAAAGGCCTTTTTAGTTTAGTTTACATTTGGTTTAGTTTTTGTTGTTCTTTAAAAAAAAAAAAAAGAAAATAGAAGAAATACTGACTGACCTCCAGCTCATTTAGTAAGGAATTTGGGGAGGTCCTAACATACCAGTGGAAATGTCATTTTATTTCTCTGCATGGATTTTAGTCATTTAATATATCTTTGAGCCCTCAGAAGTTGTAGCTGCATAATACTGAAGGTTTAAACCAGTGCTATTAAAAGTGCCGATACTCAACAAGTTAAGATATTTATCTGAGAATGAAATTTAAGGCCCTGCTCCCATCATTAAGAAAGTATTCCATAAAATAATTTTCAGCTGCAGTAACAAATTTGATCTGTCAAGGAAACATCTTGAAAAGTCACAGTGATCCTTCCTAAACACCAATATCTAACTTCAGAGGCTGAATACCAATGATTTCCACCAACTTAGAAAAGTTGAATATTTCAAGCTACACTTTAAAACCTCTTTTGATTACTTTCTTTACATTGTGCACGATGAAGTAACTAAGGGACTATTCAAAACAATTTTTTTTACGTAAAAACCTAAATTGAAGATCCCATGGAGAAAAAGTAACACACACACACACACACACACACACACAAATATGTGTATGCATACACATACAAACATACATAAGAAAAATCAGAATTAAAATTGCTTGAGTAATTCTTTTATAAATTTTTAATTGTATGTTTGAAATAAGGAGTCATTAACAGTTTGATATTATAAAGGAGAAAAAAACTATATTAGTGAACAATTGATCAGCAATGTGATTGCAAAGAAATTTTAATACATGATTAAGTACATGGAAAGAATTGGCCCATGCTTAATTCAGTTTTTTTCTTAATCACTGTCAGTTTAAATCTTAAACATATTATTACTACCACAATTAGGAGAAAAGGTTTTTGGAATTGTTTTTCCTAGAAAATGGTCTACATGTTGATTATATATGCACTCTACTTTTCCCCACATGCTTGGCAAATTAACTTCTTGCTTTAAAAAGCTTATTGATTTCATATTTTGAGCTACTAAGTCAGAAATCAGCAAGGAATTAAATACATATTAAACAGACAACATGGTGGCTCAGTCAGTTAAGCATCCAACTCTTGATTTCTATTCAGGTCATGATCTCTGAGTCCTGAGATCAAGCCCCGAGTTGGGCTCTGCACTTAGTGGGGAGTCTGCTTGAGATTCTCTCTCTCCCTCTCCCTGCCCTTTCCCTCTTTAAAATAAATAAATAAATCTTTTTTAAAAATACAACATAATGGTTCTTACAGTTTCATAAAGGAGAAGTACCAGATCTGGGATTTTGACGAAAGCCTAGATCAGTGATATTCAAAAGAAATATAATGTGAAATCCAGATCTAATTTAAAAATTTCTAATAGGTGCTTTAAAAAAGCAAACAGCAATTGTGAATTTTTTTATTATGTTCAGTTAGCTAGCATATAGTGCATCATTAGTTTTTGATTTAGTGTTCAATATCTATTGTAACGAAAAATACCATGTTTATATATAAATATTTTAAAATATTTTTACATTGTTTTTTCTCTAAAATTCCTCAAAATCTGTGTCTGTTTTACACTTAAACACAACAAATTTGATGATAGATTTTCATCAGAAAACTTGATATGAATGTTTAAAAAATTTACAATAAAAAAAGATTCTCATACACAAGTTTTTCCAACATACTTAAAATTTTACAAAAAGAACTGAAAATTGGTATTTAAATCTTAATTAATTACAATTAAATAATATTAAAGAGTCAATTCCTCAGTTGCACTGACCATATTACAACTGTTCATTAACAACATTTGTCTGGTGGCTACCTTACTGACAAATGTAGGGTCCTTCATCTTACAAATTCTTTTAGAGATCCTAATATTTGCTATCCCAGGGAAGACATTGGGAATATAGAGTAATATATTTTTCAATCAAGTGGAAGATATAGACAAGAAAATAGTCAAGTACTGTAAATAGTGTCTATTACAGAGGTATGCTTTAGACACTATGGAAGAAAATGAAATGACATTAGCAATGCTGGTGCTTAAAGAGTGGTGGCAGAGGAGTGATCAGATAGATGGCAGTCTGGGAAGTTACAGACCTTCATTCCCCAATGGAAACATTAAATAAACAATTAGAAGCTGACTCGGATAACTTCATAGGAACTCTAGAAATCAGTCAAAAATCTAATGCTATCAAGAGAATGTCCAATGAAGAAATAATAGGAAAATTTGTAGTGTTTTATTAACATTTTCCCATCTCCTCTCCAGGGTGGCATGGTCCATTTTGGGGGATGCAGTGACCCAATTTCAGTTCTTTTCTGCACACTGGAGACAGCAGAGTGAGATGAATTTGCATTGTTCTAACCTGTCTGGAGATTGCCACAGAGATTTGTTTATATAAAGACTCAATCAGGGCGCCTGGGTGGCTCAGTGGGTTAAAGCCTCTGCCTTCGGCTCAGGTCATGATCTCAGGATCCTGGGATCGAGGCCCGCATTGGGCTCCCTGCTCGGCGGGGAGCCTGCTTCCTCCTCTCTCTCTCTGCCTTCCTCTCTGCCTACTTGTGATCTCTCTCTCTGTGTCAAATAAATAAATAAAATCTTAAAAAAAAAAAAAGACTCAATCAGAGCTCACATGGATAAAAGTAGCTCAGATCTCAGGCTAAGGGAACCAAACATAGTTCATTAAAACCCACAGATACCAGGGATAAGAGATTTCTCAATGAGTAATACAACAAAACAGCAAAGGCCCCAGTACAAACCAGGGTTAAGATTCTTAGACAAGGGCGCCTGGGTGGCTCAGTGGGTTAAAGCCGCTGCCTTCGGCTCAGGTCATGATCTCAGGGTCCTGGGATC